>VZTY01006822.1:99767-158644 GCA_013400935.1 Turnix velox | reverse complement strand
AGTATACAAAAATTCAGATAATAAAAAATTATACAAGTGGAAAACAGAACCTCTCATTTCCATATGCTGTTAATCACTTTGCACTGAGGGCCCTGAGTCATATTAGGAGTCTATTAACCATAAAGTCTCTGTGTAGAATTTATTGGAAGGTTACAGAAGTTAGCTTCTTAATGAAGAGAATACCAGGGAAAGCTTTGATGTGAGAAAATGTAGGTTAGTCAAACAATTGCCCTCAAATATCCCTGTCCTGTGATAAGCACCATGTAGAGCAGCATGTCGAATAAGTGTTTGCATTCTGGAGCTAGTGTCATCACAGCTGTCTGGGGGATCTATATTCCACTACTCAGGGAGATCTGCCTAAATCCATGGCTATTAGTCACTTTTACAAGTACCAGGAAAGAATATTTTTAATTTCTTTACATTTCAGTTAGATATAGATGGGCAATGATGTGATAAGCCCAAGAAAATGAGGAAAGCAAGGGGCAGGTTTAAAAAGCAAAGGTATTCATGAAAAGCGAGTGCATTCTTGCATGTTAGGCTGCAACTGCCACTTTAAAATTGAACTTAACTGCTATGTCCCCAGAGAGAGGGAAAAATGAAACCTTTCCCTGGTTTCGGTGCTGCACCCAGACTGGCATCAGCATCTCTGGGTGATTTCTCTCCTTGAAAATTACCTTCAGTTTTTAACCTGAGTATTATAAACAGCATAATTACTTCTTTTGTTTGCTTATTTGTCAGTTTTAGTTTCTTTGACTGATTTTGTAGAATTATTTAATTCAGTCTTGTCACTGCAGTAGAGAATGAAACAAAACCTGCATGCTTTCTTTTTGTGGGACAAATCAACAGTACATTTTGCATGAATGTTTTTTAGATAACCAATATTGCATAGTATTTTTATTATTAATGGATCTTATCTTGTGGTCATTATAGTAGTCAAGTTCACACAAACTAAATTCCTCTAAAAATTCACATCTACAACTGGTACAAGGACAGCTCCCTGCTCATTACCTTTTGTGAGGGGTCTAAAGAGCAGTACCCTAGAAAATCTAATCCAGATGAACTGTATGGATGCACATCATCAAGGACACAAGGGACTTCCCTGAAGCATAAAATTAACTGTATGCATATAAGGATATAAGTAGAATTTAAGAAGTTTGAATCTGGCCTTATTTGTTCAGTAATTAGACAAGACAAACTACATTGCTTGTACATTGTTTGACAAAGATTTGTTACTGCAAAAAAATTGACTTGGCACTGTGGTTTTTTTGGCTAATCCTCCTGCCATTTTTTTTTTAGATGCAAATGTGTCTCATGACTGTGGAAAAGACAAAAGGACATAAGTGAGTGTTGCCAAACAGGCTGGCATTTGAAGTATTGTAGAAACATAGGTTAGAAGGGACCTTTGGATCATCACGTCCAACCATCAATCTGAGTGTGACAAAGATCATCACTGCACCATATTTCTAAGCACTAGATCTTAGAGCATCCCTTAAATATTTCCAGGGATGATGCCTCAACCACACCCCTGTGCAGTCTATTCCTATGCTTGGTAACTCTTTCAGTGTAAATTTTTTTCTAATATCCAGTCTAAACCTCCCCTGGCAAAACTTGAGGCAGCTTCCTCCTGTCCTATCAACTATTACTCAGGAGAGANAAAACTTGAGGCTGTTTCCTCTTGTCCTATCATCTGTTACTCAGGAGAGGTGGCTGATTTGAGATTTACCTGGAGTTTCATGCATTTCAGTTCCTTTAAATCTCTCTCTTTCTTATATCTTGTGAGTATGCTGACGTTTGTACATTAAAAGCTCATTGGTAACATTTAACAACAACTTTATTGAGACCAATACTTGATAGACAGTTTTTACTGGATGTATATGAAGTTAAATGAGTAGTCATTTAACTGCTTTACTCGGTGTACAGGCATATATTTTCTCTTTTTCATTTTTTATTTGTCTTTATTTTTATTTAAGGGCTTGTCAATTAAGGAAATTCATAGACTGAATATTAAACTTTCCACTTTTCTCTTACAATTTGCGCTTCTGCAAAAAGAGCTGGAAGCTATGCAAAGTTAGCAAATGACTGTGAATGTGGTTCTGGTATATATTTAAAGACAGATTTTGCTACTCTTGCTTATTTTGAAAAATGGCTTTGTTGTGCAGCTATCTCATACAAGTTAATGGGCCTTCTTGTAGAATTAGATACTGCTTAACAGACTATGATCAAAATTTCATGGTTATTGAGGTTAATGAAAAATTCATTAGCCATAGAATGGAAATCAAAATAATGGAATAGATTAGAAACTCAGTAAGACAGAAAGCAAAGATTCGGAGGGAAAAAACCAAAATACATCAAAATAACTTCTGCCTATCCCCCCAAAATCTGGAAAAAGAGTGTTAAAAACAATAGATAGCTATGTTTTGCAGGAATTTTTTTTCCCTGCCTGTGGCAGGGGGGTTGGAACTCGATGATCTTTATGGTCCCTTCCAACCCAAACTATTCTATGATTCTATGAGTAAAAATGCTCTGAATATGATGTCTTAAAAACTATAGCTGACTGCTTGGGTAGATACCTCAACATCATTGTACATCCTATAGTCAAAATATTAGCTCTGTGTGGCATAGTAGCTCAGCAAGTGAAGAAAAAATTGTGAAGCATGAGTAGTGCACAAGTACTGAAAAACTCATTATTATAGATCACTGATGTATTCTTGTTTTTGATTCTATGTTCAGTATTATTCACTTAAACTTGGCTAGAAGTATTTAGTTATTGTCCAAATACTTTTTAAGAAACTGGAATAATATCTGCATAAAGATAATGTCATAGCAGACATCACTGTTCAGAGTGATAACATAGCAAACAGTAGCTACAATAGACAAATACTCATAATGATGATGATGATCTCTTGAGGCCTCTTCCAATCCCTGACATTCTGTGATAATATCTTATCTGATGTGTTTAAATAAAGGGAGGTGAATGGCTGCAAATTGTTTATGTGAAGATAGACTTTGGTGCACCAAGATGTAACTTAGAGTGAATTAATACTCTCTGACATTAGAATCTTGATTAAGCAGCTCCAAGAAGGAGTCACTCTGGATGTTCCAGATACCTGAGATATTGATGTGAGACCAGCAGAGGTCACATAGCTCCAGAACATAGGACCAGACTTCTCTGAAGTGGCAACTGTGAGTCAGGCAAGATATCTTTAAGTATCCAAACTGACAACAGTTGCATGCTGAATACATGCATACTAACAACAGATGCATATTGAACACAATCAAATTCAGAAAGTTCTCATTAAAAAATTATGCCTTCTGGTTCAAAATAGAGCTTTTTAAGATTTTTTTTTACATGAGTGAGCTATTATGTAAATCTAGTCTTGACCTTTATAACAAAAATCATGGAAATACTTTTAAGATCTCAACTTTATAAATGGGTGGGAATGTGCATAAATATTAGTCTATTCATCTGTAGCCTGACATTTACTTCTTGGCAAATGGAAAATAAAAATGCTGGATGTACATTTTCTTCATTTATTTTTTTTTTCATATCAGGCACATAGGGAATATTAATGGGAAATTCAAAAGTAGGAAGGATTAGAATTTGCAAGAATTGTATCAGATAAAAATTGCTCAAACATGAAGTTCACAATTTGAAGACAACAGATAGAGTTATTTTTTCCCACATAATCTGAAGTCTGTTGGAGGTTTGTAATAACGGAAGAATCAAGGGGCCATAATGATTCCAAAAGTGTAATTTTAATGTCACTAATTGTGTATTGGAACTTGTGACACTTTAAAGGTGATTCTCAATTGGAACTTTTAATGTGATATGTGATCCAGAAGTGCTGAAGAACAGGCAGCACTCCCTTGAAAACTGTTTATTACTGAAGATGCAATGTTATTCTGAAGTTATAACGTTTCCTAAAAAAATCAGCAAAATTACATCTCATTTCAGGTGACAGAATAGCAAACTCCTGCTCCTACTTTGTTCCCATACTATTATTCAAGTCTTTGAACATTATTTGTGAATTAAAATTTATATTTCTATATTTATTTCATAGAGAAGCATGCAGATCTTAAACCTTTTAGGGGGATTTCCTGGTTTCCCACCAGTTCAAAATGCTATTTTGGAAGGAAAATGAATATTCGTGGTTGTTATAGGTTACTGAGACTCCATATTA
The DNA here is from genome assembly GCA_013400935.1 of Turnix velox. Classification (NCBI taxonomy): domain Eukaryota; kingdom Metazoa; phylum Chordata; class Aves; order Charadriiformes; family Turnicidae; genus Turnix; species Turnix velox. The sequence goes on along the minus strand of VZTY01006822.1, from coordinate 154,463 downwards.
TTACAAAATTATGCATCTGATATTTTCTTTATTTGATGAGAGTATTTCTTTATTAGATGAGTGCATTACTGATAGGCCAATTAATGTGTTTCACATTTGAAGTAGTATTGCAAGTAGGCCCTCTGGGAAACCTCTGCTTATTTACAGATTAAATGATCTGCAAATAAACCCACTACAATTCTCAACACATTAAAAGGAGAGAGAACAGTGAAATGGCAGATTCAGACTATATAGATTTTTTGATTTGAGCTCTCAGTTCATAAAACAATTAGAAAAATAGTGCAGGCCACACTTTGTACTCATGGGGAGAGCCATTCTATAACCAGAGATAAAATTTGAGTTTGTACCAGTTGTAGGTCTGGGCTATTTATTTACTTTCATTGCAAATCTGAGATAGCTACATTTAAGGAAAAAAATCCCAATCCTATAAAATTTCTAATTGGTAATAAGGGAAATGGAAGCTGAATAAAGCTGAATCAATATGCAGTTAAAGAATGGTTTCCTATGCTTACAGCTCCTCAAGACTTAGTATTCAAGATGAGTCTGTCAATATTTTTGCAAGAATTTAATTTCCCGTGTCACACATTCTCTGATGAATTACTATGAGAACACAAGAAAAAGCTCAGTCCTGGAGTTTGGAGAGACAGGGTGGAGGAAGAATTTGGGGAAGAAGCAATGAGTAAGACCAATAAGGGGTGACCAATGAGGTGGTGACAAAATATCAGAGTACAATTAGGATGTCAGAGCAAAAGATACAGACCTTAAAATCAGGTATCAGGATGGCATTATGCAGAAAACAAGTCCCTGTGCAGAAAGAATATGAAAATGGTAGGATCTGACTCAGAGAATAGGGTATAACACCCTGACCTCTTAAAGAAGAAAAAAGTCCCTCATATTTACATTTACAAATAAAGCAGACTCCAAATAAGGGGAGGGCTACATATTGAACTAAAGCAAGCATAGCAATGATTCTCTCTACTTTGTGAAGTTCAAGAGATGTTGATTTTGCCAGTTAGAGGCAGCAGAAAAATATCTCTTGGGTATCTTGGTTTGTGGAGGTAAAGAAGCTCTACCGAACTTGGTTTCACTCTCTGCATGCATGATATTTCCTTAATCCAGTAACGTATAGATAATCCAAGTTATTTTTCATTCCATTCACCATGCAGTTATTCAGAATCAGTTGATCTATTATGGCTAAAGTAATTAACATAATGCCTGAGGTAGGTGCTCAGCGAAAAGTACATCATCCACTTTAGCTTTAAAGGCAAAAACTTTGACAGTAAGAAGGTGACAGTGCTCCAGTGACCAGCCCTGAGCTATCTCTGAATGAGTATGATAAGAGATGTGGTATGGAGTGCAAGTCATACAAAGTTAGCCAAGGAGCCAGAAAGGAGGAAGAGTTGGTGTCCTGCATTGAGATGTGCAAGAAAGCAAAGTAGAGACTTCATAAATGGAAGAGCAACACAATGCTGAAGGTCAGATTTTTATGATAACAGTCTTGAAATTGGGATTTCAACCAATATGAAGAGTGGGAAAGGGATAAGTAAAGTTTTTCATAAAGTAAAAAATAGATCGTCTCACCAAAGCTTGCCTGGGATCAGATATTGATGTATAAACATATAGGAACAGATGTTACCCAAGCTGCAACTTGACTGAAGGAAAGTCCAAGAAGTTTTTGACAGAAACAAGATATTTCAGAGTGAGAAATCTCAAGCTAATAGTACTTAAACACAGGAGGTGGGTGATTATGTCAGTACTATCATTCAGTCCATGCCCAACTCTTATACTATTTCCCTAAGTATGTTTTAATTCTTGTTGTAGGAGAAAAAGTATTAGGATATGTGGGTTTGACAGCATTTTGGAGCTCCTTCAACATTTGTGCTTATTGTGGTGATGTGTTGATGTTGAAATTCCTTCCTCAGTTCTGATCTCTTTTTCTTTCTACACTCTGGGATTTGAGACTTCATAGGGTTGGATAAATCCCTTTTAAGTCCCATGTATTCTTATTCCTACCTTAAGAGAAAATCCTGACATTTTGTTGCAGAGCAGTCCTTATGAGTGTTGTACATGCAGCAGTTGTATGGGATGCCCTCTATACATTTCATATAAGGCTGGCTTATAGTTGCTTTCAGAAATGCCTTAATTAAAAAAAAAATTAAAAAATAGAGACATCTGCTTTTCTGTTTTGCATAATACTAATAATTATGTAATTATAGTTAATTAGCATGCACATGGTGTTTTGTTCTGTTTTGTGGTATGACATATATACATCTCACTACTATTTGAAGGATCATTTAAAAATAAACCAGCATTGAGCAAAAAGCCAGAAGTGTGTGACAGGCTCTATTCAGAACAGAATACTCCAAATTTGTCTTGGCTGGGATTTTGCTGCTGTTTAATGGACTATTAACACCAATTTGCTGCTACTTTATTGTGTCAATGCACTCTGATCTGAGCATTTTTGTGAACGGTTTTGCACTGAATATAACTAGGAAAGTATTCCAAAAATGCCATTCAGCACACTCAGATGCAAGTTAAACTTGTGCATGCTTAGCAAGACTTGCATGCCATTAATTACAAGATCTGTTCTACCTTTGGCTGAAAGCTTTCAGATGAACCATTTTTACTGATAAAAGGGAAAATCTGTAGCACTTCTGAAAAACCTTGATAATTCTAAGTTTCCAAGAGGAACTTTCAAATTATTGAGAAGTGTGTTCATAAGAAGTATGTTCATGAGGATGATCAAAGGACTGGAGCAACTGCCTTATGAGGACAGGCTGAAGGAGTTGGGGTTGTTCACCTCAATGAAAAGAAGGCTCAGGAGGGGCATCATAGTAGCTTCTCAGCACCTGAAGGGGGCCTACAGAAAGGCTGGGGTAGGACTTTTTAATAAGATATGTGAGGGAAGGTCTCGGAATAATGGATGTAAATTGGAAGAGGGTAAATTCAGTCTAGTTATAAGAAATTCTTTATGGTGAAGGTAGTGAAACGCTGGAATAGGTTGCCCAGAGAGGTTGCGGATAAGGTCTGGCTGGACAAAGCACTGAGTGGCCTGATCTAGTGGGAGGTGTCCCTGCCTATGGCAGGAGTTTTGGAACTTGATGATCTTTAAGGTCCCTAAACCTGAACTATTCTATGATTCTATAATTCCTTGTGATCCTGATCACATACTTATTGATTTTTGACATTTGATCTTTGCTATACTATGTGAAAGATTTTTACAGGTTTGTCAAAATTAAGCTTTAAAAACCTGTTTTTGTCAATTTTTTGCTAATCCTCCCACCTCAAAGTCCCCACCTCTCCCACCCATTCTTGGCTTTTTTTTTTGTTCCAGGGTTGAGCCATATCTCACTTTCCACTTTGTTTTTGAATCACTGAATTTCTGGTGAGATGAAGATGTCACTAACTGGTATTTGACAGTATTTCCCATTATTACTGCTTCCAAGTAAGTCTATCTAGTGTGATCATTCAAGAATCTGAGCAGGATGTACATAAGATTTAATCTTTTTTTTATCCTGCCTAACAGAGTCTCATGCAGCACCATCCTGACACATCTTACTGACACTAAAATGTTTTCATTCGAGATATCCCAATCTGGTGGACAGAGTGGATTACTAGAATAGGTAGCCTTTTCTTCTGGAAAAATAAACAAAGTTCTTGAACTGTGAAAGTATTGTGAGAAATTAGATTCAAGAGATCCCTTCATATACTTAGGATCTTAGTAAACACAGAAGTTTACTTACATTGTCATAACACTGACAGAAATGTCTCCTAAATTTCCATTGACTACATAATTTTTGTATCTGAATTTTCTGTGCTCTATTAAGTTTTGGGCAAGCTATACGTGTAGCAGGTGAATCTGCCATTTAGATTTTTCTTGCAGTTTGCTTCCTTTATTGCCTCTTAAGAATCATAAAATAGGTGGTGAAGCAGTGGAACAGGTTGCCCAGAGGGGTTGTGAATGCCCCCTCTCTGGAGGTGTTCAAGACCAGGCTGGACATGGCACTGAGCAGCCTGATCTAGTGGGAGGTGTCCCTGCCTATGGCAGGGGGGTTGGAACTCGATGATCTTTAAGGTCCCTTCCAACCCAAACTATTCTATGATTCTATGATTCAAAATTATTTCCAGTTCTCAGTCTGGCACCTAAATAAGATACCACCTCTACATCTGGGTCTAGAATTTGTTGGCAGATGTGGTTATTTCTGTAAAGCATGGGATTCACAGAAATTGACTCAGAATAACTTCTCTTGGATACTTTATGAGAAAATAACACAGCTCAATTCCCACAAATATCCCTAAACTCAAACAAAAGTGAGAATGAGCTCTACTGTATCATACCACCTCATTGTCCCAATTGAAAACTTTGTGTTTCAAAAGACTGCAAATCCATTTCTTGCTAGGGAGCCCCTTACGATCATGAATAGCTTGGAGACCACACCTTCCTGCCTTTCAGACTTATGCACCAAAGTCTCAAAAGAAGAGAAAGGAGTTTGTTATCCTACCCATGAACTTCTGTGGATTTCCCACAAGAAGTGCTTAAGGAAATTGCCTCTGTTCCTCCTACACTATCTGTAAAGGAAAAAATAAAATAAAATCCACAATACATTAGGCTTTGTTGTGAAAATCTCAGACCAGTGTATTCCATTCTAATTGCTTGATGACCACCTGACAGACTCATATTTCCTCTTGAGACTCAAGGATGAATTCCTAAATGCATTTCCCACCCAACTCCAGTTCTAGCTTTCCACAGACAACATGATGCAAAAGCAAGGTAAACATTCTACTTTTGGACTATTTTGTACCAAGCAGTAAATATTAGACAGGCTGCAGGTAACTAAAGGAAACAATTTCAGCAACAGTTTCAACAACTGTCAAACATTTCATAGTGAATATGAAAGCTCAGCAGATATATATCCTTTCTATAAAACTTTACAAAGATCTGGACTTCAGCCAGCTCCAGGAAAATACTATTAAGGAAGTAAATGAAATGACAGAGGAAAAAAAAAGACATTCTTGTGTTAATCAGTAAGAACAATCCATATGCTATATGGATATTTATTCTAGAAATGTATATCTTGTTACTAGAAAGATATTGCATCATCGTGCATTATGTTACACTGTGCATGACTCTGAATTTATATTACAATTTAAGATAGTTTTGCAATTAATCTTTTAAAAATATATCTTATGGAATAGTCAAGGGATGTCTTTTTTAAAAATTTGGAAATACTTGACTGACCACTGTGAAATACACCATTACTGGTGTTTCCCTTCAGCTGTAACACCTTTTTCTCTTTCTTAGCTAAGGCACAAAATTACATCACTTATAACTTCAATCCCATATAATTTTTCAGGCTGGAATGTTACCTGTCATTACAAAATACATTCAACATGCCTCTGATGGTATCCAAAACCATAGAGTAAATTAAACCACAACAGTGCTCCAAACATGTTCTGTCTAAACTAATGAATTGATACTGGTGTCCTGTGCTATCTGATGATCACTCCAAATTAGTTTCCTACCTTCCCTTCTAAATGAAAGCTTAAATTATTCTTTTAATTCAGACTGGAGTGGGAGTGTTACTGTAGGTGGTTTTTGCTTGAAGTGCAGTGACAGCAGCAACAAGTTACATATGTTATTTTTGTTAAATGTTGCTGTGAACATTAACTGTCCTTTCTTCAGGAAGAACCTAGTGTGAAACTTCAAAAGGCACAACACTATTACCTGCTGAGTAAGCTGTGTATGCTGCTTGCCTAAATGTAATAATGCTATTTGAATGCACTGAAAATGGAAAGCTCTTTATATTATGCTCCAATTATTTATGACTAATATATTCTGTAATTTAGAATATTAGTGAATAAAGTTTAAAATACTGGTAAATATTTCTTGCTTTAGTCAATCCATTCAATTCTGAAAACGGAAATCTGAATGGGTGGAAACAGGCCATTTTTCTGCCATGTCTCTCAGACTTCACCATTACTGTTTACTTGTCTACAAAGAAATATGAAATAGAAGGTAACTATTTCCTTGTTTTCTTGGATTTTTTTAGGTAGGAAGATTTTTTCTTCCCAAAAGCTCCTGCTTGATTAAGGAAAACATCACAGGTTGATCATCTTAAGTAATTAAATACTAGGCAAGAATAAGCAGGAGATCTGAAAGACATTTCAAGAGTTACATATAGGGAAAAACATATCAAAACAGTGCATTTTTTTCACTGTTAAACTGCACAGTAGCTTTCTCTGCTAATTAATGTAGTCTGAAAAAATTCACTAAGACAAAATTCTTAAAGAAAAAGCACATACTTGCTTTCCATAACTGCTGCATCAAAACAGCCCTTCTACATAACACTTAGAAAAGGACTTGGAACACTTGGAAATGGTACCAAAACTGGAAGAGATTCTGCAGGAAGTGCTGTAACAGAGGTTACTTTACCTGTATGTCAATAGATATAAAAAGTGTCCTGATGGCAGCAGTCTCTGAGATACTCAGTGGAGTCTGCAGTCTCAAGAGAGTTCAAGCAATTCCATCCCATGATACAAAGAAGTAGCAAAGTATAAAGAGTTGACTCTCCATTCATTCCTTAGTGTTATCCCCTATGGAGAACATACAGCCAGTGTTTGTTGCTGCCCTTAAACTTTAGTGCCAGCTAGTGCAAAGAAGATCCAAAAGGAAACTTATGAGAACTTGCAACAGAAAATCTTCACAAAGCTCTTCTGGGAACAATGCAGCTTCAGACAGACTCTGTCCTGGAAGTCTCTCTCAGCACAAAATTGGAAAGAGTGAGATTAGTCAGAAATAATGGGCTAAAGTGAGCTGATTATCACACATAGGGTAGAGAAATGTGGATTCAATAGTTCTTGGGTAATTGAGCTTATCTTTGTGACTGTCACAAAAATTTTATGCAAAAAAATCCAAGACCATGAAGAGCTCATGAAACTTGAAGCCATACATTCTGAGGTTTTTTTCACAGGGTTGATGTTAGAATTTTTGCAAGCATTTACTGACGGAATTCTGTGTGGATGTCACCAGTCTGTCAGGACAGGAAATTTAATAATTTGAAGAAGTGTTACATTCTCTATACTACCAATTGACTTTTTCAGCTCATCTACCTCTGTTCTCTCTACAAGAATTTTTTCTGAATGAATACAGAAAAGCTAACTCTGAAATACTCACTACATTTAATATCCCCTTAGCTAGAGAGAGAAGTAAAAGAGAAAAGCTTGTTGAGTTAAATTGGTGTTAAGCTTAATAAGTAAACCTAGAAGGATTACCAGATACCTTTAGAATTCTTATCCCGTTGTTCATGCTAGTTTCAATCTTCTGAGATGTAAGCTCCTAAACACTGCCAAGTTCCTCTCTCATGAATACTAGTTTAATGAGAAAGAGGGAGGAACACAATAACCATCAATCAAACTATCAGTCTGGAGGAGAAGGATGAAAAATGATGCAGCCAATCACTTTAGGACTACAGCTCACTGCAGCATACTGTCAGAAATAACTCTGAAGTAGAAAAAGTTGTCCACTTAGTTCAGGGTATAAATACTTCAAGAGTGGAGAACTGTGTTCTCTTGAACATAAATAGTGATACTATCAGATAAGCATGAAAAGTAAGAAAAGAAAGTAGTTCTAATAGATATAGAATAAACTGTAGTAACAGAAAACTTTCCCTAATTTTATTATGAAGATCCATCATTACATACTGTTTGCAAATGAGCTAATAATAGCACTTCCATGATTCATTTTTGATCAATCCTTATATATCTCAAAAACACTATCAGCAAAGCATCATTATTACTTTATTAAGTACTACTTTTGCCTACTTGAGCTTAACAAACAAATCTAATGGTATGAAAGAATTTAATTTCAGAGCTGAATGATAATTTGTCAGGCATGGTTAATTCACATAATTCAAAGTTAATTATGTTTACGATATTAGAGAGTGCTGTAATTTTGTTCTGTTCAGCTGCAGCTTTTATTAAAACTTACATTTTGATTAAGGAAGCCAGGCTTTAAGAGAGTAGAGCAAACTAAAAAAAAAAAAATTATAAGGTATGGGGAAGGGTTCTTTAAGCATGTGCTTTTATTCATGATCACATCCTCCTTGTGTTACATCACTGTCACAGCAAAGTTGACAGAGATACACAGAGAAATTTACTTGAAGTTCCTCCTGTGTGTGATTTCTTTCTGGTCTGCAGCACTTAGGAATAGCTGAGTCTCAAAAGCCACTTGAATCTTCAGCTGTGCTTCCCCAAATATATTCTTCTCTTGAAAATATTTACTTCCAGTTAGAAGCATCAGAAATCTGACATTAGTTCATTTCTTAATCAGCAGTAAAATTAGCAGAACTTGAAGGGGAGCCTACAAGGAAGCTGGAGAAGGACTGTTTTTCAGAGCAAACGTTTTAAGGAGGGGAGCCTACGGTTCAGATTAGATGTTTGAAAGAAATTCCTAACCATGAGGGTGGTGAGGCACTGGAACAGGCTGCCCAGAGAGGTGGTGGAGGCCCTGTCCCTATAAGCTTTCACGTCCAGGCTTGATGGGGCTCTGAACAATCTGATTGAGTGCAAAACAGCCCTGTATACTGAAGATTCCTTCCAGCTCTATGATTCTCTATTGCATTAGTTAATTTCTCAGTTGTATTTGAGGCATTGATTATATATGTCTAACTTTGCATTCAAAAAGTGCATTTAATGGTCAGTAAAAGGCATCACATTCTGTACAAACTATCTCTTTAAAAAGATAGATGAAGTGTGTAAAAGTACTGTTTTTTTCACAATCTGAGAACATGTAGGAAGTTTGCAGTTTTGATGGCATTTGCATGGGTTCAAGCACTGTTCTGAGTTGCCTTCTGTATAATTTTTTACTATCTTTTTTCGGATTCATGTGACTAGGTTAAGATGAAAATGCTGTCTTCATTTGAGGTTAAATAGTCTTCTCTTTAACATATTCTATAGAATGGGAATAAAATTATAGCAGCAATACAATGATATTCAACACAGCAAGTTGCTGTTGTTCTCCAGGATTGCAGCAATGTTAGTATTGAAGAAAAATAAATAATAAATCAAGGTATACAAAACACATGCTCAATCTAACAGAGTATTAGAGGTAAATTTTTTACACTTTTCATCACACGGACTCATGAAATCTCTTCTCTGATCTGGTTTCACTGGACTTGTGTTGATCTATAGATGCACACATCTTCTCCAAAAGAAACTTACTTGCTTCTCAGTGTGGCTTAATTTTTTTTTTCCAGATAAGCCTTTCCATTACAATTTGTAGCTATAATAACAAGAGGTGCTCACCTAAAGAAAAAAAAACTATGGCAAAGAACCCAGACTTGAGTACCTGAAAGAAAAGGAAGATGTAAAGAGCTATATATGTCAAGAACTTAGGGAAAATTATCTTCACTGAGCAGGGTAAATTAATCATGGAAGCCCATTGTGCCCTGTATATGGCAGGGTCTCTGAAAAAAGCAAAATGTAACCTGTTATTCGTTAGCTTGGAGTTCATCACATACTGGTGTAGTCCTATCTGCATCAAAGATCCTTGTGTCAAGGAAGGAGAGAAGGTTGAGTAAAATCTTGAACGTGTAACCTTCACTCCAGTATTTCTTATCTTTTGTTAGTCTTTTAGTACAGTATTTGTGTGCACACTGTATGCTAATATTTGGACTAGGAGTTAATTACAATTCCTGCTGTCAGACTGCAGGAAAAAGAGAACTAAACCAGGCCTTTGAAACTAACCATTTTGTGGAAGTGCTAAAAGCCAGTGAATATCTGTGGACACCAAGGTCTTAAGTCACTCAATAACTGCTAAAATTCTAAGCCAAAAGATTTCTACAGACATAAGAATCCCTGCTGCAAGGAAGATTGTAACTGGAATGAAAGCCATTTTCTCTCCTTACACAAAATTTAACCTCCTGGAATTTTGTTACTTTCTGTTAAATCTTTGTTCTCATGCTTTTGATACTGTAAATGTTGTATTTGATAATGCTTGGTAAGAACATTCACAGAAGAGAAACTAATGAATAAAGGTGACATCATTTATTTGTAATTATAGCAGAGTGTCTGTCTCTGCATTGGGTCTGAATGGGTTTACTAAGGCAGTCATCACCTTGTCAGTAGCCAGAAGCCCTGTGGCTTCAGCTGTAATTGGAGTATTAATAAATCCAAAGAATTTTTTTCAGAGGAAACCTAGCTTTCTAGTATGTCTGACACATCACTAGTAATGCCAATGCACTGAATTCTCATAAGATGCTAAGTGTCAATCTTCACAAAAGTGAGCCATTAGTTTTTTTTGGACTTACATCTATATTTTCAAATGTATTTATTACTGAAAGGTAGTATTAATGAAACATAGTGTAGAGGGATTAAAGCAAATTATATTATCCTCTTACTTTATTTCCCTTTAGTAAGAACCTGTGGACCAGATCTCATTCTTTCATAGCTTTTCCTGGAATTTAATGACTGGCTTCTGTCAAACCTTCTCCTTTTCAGGTGCAGAATGTATTTGAGTTTTGAGCACCTTTTAACTTCACTGATAAGAATTTATATGTCTAAGGTAATCTATAAGGCATTTCTGAGCTGCAGTGAGAGGTTTTTTCACACTGATGAGAGCAAGATGCAAGGAATCTATTTTCATCACCTTCTCAGAACTGCTGCATTTGTCTAATACTACCACATTAGATATTGGGACAACTAGAACATAAATAGGTAAAGCTTAAGAGCAATGCACTTCCTTAGAAGCTGGAAGTGGAGCTGGCTATGAATGAAAAAATCTGGAATCAAGAAATTAGGTACTAAAAAGAAATATTTTTATAAGAAATCCTAGCCTTACAACGGTGTTTGTGCTCTCCTCAGCCATCATCTACAGCTGTAGGGGAGTATTGTTCCATCATCTAACTAGACATAATTTATTACTCAAATTAGTAAAGTTCCTATCTTCTGGGAAGGCTCTAGTGAAGTAACTTTAAAAAGCCCTCAGGTTTTCCTGAGAAACTATCCACATTTGTGGATAGCAAAAAAACCTGGGGAAAACCAATGGAAACAGACTTCGCAAAATAATTTCCAAAGCCAATTGTTTTTCACATTACACAGTGCAAGAGAAATACAGATCTAAGCAAAATCAGGAAATGTCAAATGATTTCCTATTCTAATTTTCTGACTCTTATTGTGTACTCTTCACAGCTCAGTCAGAATGCATTATGAAATCTGAGATGCATCAGGGAACAGAACTGGAACAGTTTTGGAATGCTGTCTCCAGTTTTCTCATAATGAACACAAGCATCTTCCCAGTTTAAAATTACTCAAAGGCTATTCTGAAGACTACTATGTGATTCTGGAACATAACTCCACTCACAACTATAAATGTTGTAAATCAATGAGGGCTTTGCCCAATTATTTTTATACCAAATGTTTTCATTAGCTTAAGTAATTCTTTTCCTTATCTAATATTTACATTCACCTTAGTGTAGAAACAGACTGGTAATATATATCCATTATGCTGTAGGTACTGTTATAGAAGCTTTTGGCCATACCTCTGTCCCCTCTATTATCCTTCTAAGCATGCACTTACCTCATCTCCAAAAATCTGGTAAAAACTACTTCCTTACAAATTTTGATCAGCTAATTACCATGTTTAGATATTGTTCACATCCAAACATTTTTTCAGATATTACTTTACTAGTAGCCCTTAACCTTCCCTTCTTTTTCATGCTGTCCCTGCTCCTAAACACAAGAATTGGGCAAAAATGCACCAGTAACAATCATAAGCTGAATAATTTGCAAAAAATTCCACTTGTAAAATACACCACCTTCTGAATTTTATAAAAAGAATTTTCTCAAGGAGTATAGGCTCTCACCTCTTTTACTGTTCAGATGAGTTTTCTTATATACTTGATGGTGCTGATAAATCCTGGAAATTCTTGGTAATGTTTCCCAAATTTTTAGCCTGAATGAACTAATGTGAATTAGTTGAGAGTGCAATTTGCAAAGATAAGGAAAGATATTACCCTGTTGGTCAAAGTTCACACTACTGAGAAAAAGATGAGTAGTAGAAATCATTCAAAGACAGTTAAATCCTACTTATTAAACAAAATAGCTGGGATGCTAGAAAATATAGCTGTCCCCACTTTAAAGAACTCTTTCTGTTCCCTTGCTAATGGACCTTCTAGTTCATTAAGAACAAAAGTGCTTGTTGAAGTAGTGTAGAAGATAAACTAATCACTATTAATTATGTCCCTATCCTCCCACATCATACTCATTTTCTGCTTGTTTTCCAAGCTTGTGCAGAAGCAGAAATTCCAAATACTATTAGATTCATATTTTCTATCTTTTTTTTTAAATTACACAAGAAACTTCATTCATTAGTGCTTTAGGACTTCTTCTAAAATATATTAGTCTAGTGGTAATAATAATTTTTGCTCTGAAGAGATATGTTTTTTCTGTGGTGACTTGATAGCCCAACTGAAATAAAGTATCTCTCATACTAGTAATATATACATACTGAGAAGGCAAGCCTAATTTAAAAAAAAAAAACACTAAACCAGATCTAAATGGACAAAAGCTAGGAAAAAGGAACCTGATTATTTCCTATTTTACAGATGGTTGTGCAGCTTTAGTGAAGTAGCAAGCCAGATTTTCAAGCATTTAACGACCGAAAGATGCAGATGGTGCCTTTGTGTTTCAAAAGCACCTGTCTGTGCATTAATACAGCTGTGCATTAACTGGCTTTAAAAATCTGTGTTGGAATTGGTTGTCCATTTTCTGCAGGAAATCTGAAGTAAAACTAGGAATCAAGTTCTAAATCAGGTATTTTAACAATTTGCTTGTTTTCACCCTTTTTATATCATGCATAAAGTGCATGAAATGACTCTTCAGCTGATAGTCTATGGATGGAGTTTCTGCAATTAAAGCTAACATTCACACAGGCTGGAGTGTTGGAACATTTTCTCAGATCCTTAATCCTGCAATTCTGAACTCCTTTCCAAAATTTCTCTGCTGACAGTACTTTTTTCCCTGCCTTGACTAATCGTTTCTAAGTCAGTCTTCTTTTTATATCCAGAAAATGGAAAGTGGAAGTTCATTTTTATTAATTCTGGAGGGCTGGTTTTGTTACAACTCATTTATAAAAGGTCTAATTGCATTTGCTTACTAAATGTGCAGCAGGAACATCATTATAATTACAAATGTGCTTTTAAAAATTAAACATGACACGGTGTTTATAAACGGTTTTTATAAATTGATTACTTCAAAGACAGGGAAATATTATCTTGGAAAAGGGCTGTATCTATTCCACATACATTTTATTTTTGGTTCACTCCAAATTTTTAACACACACCTTCACTTCACCTCTTCTTTCCCACCAGTGTCTATGTATAGGTAAGGTCATTCTGTTGTACCTGTTCTCTTCTTGACCATTTTCTCTCTCTCCTCTTGTGGAGAAGAATTCAAGTTAAGTGTTTGCAGGAGCAAATCAGCCTCTCAAGTGTCCAGTAACACAGCTCTGATTATTAGGACTGAAAAATTACAGATGGGTTGGACACACTATAAATGTATTACTCCAGGGCAAACTTGTGGATAGCCAGCCTGAGCCACAGTATTGTGTGTGGTTTTAAAAACAGCAATAGAAACATACATCTTCACTAATTCATCACAAATCTCAAAATGTAGATAAACAATTATAGAATTACTCCTTTGGGAATCTCCCACCATTTGCTTTAGATAAAGGACCTTTCACATGAAGCACCACACTGTGTCCAGACTCCATATTCAGCTGTGTCAGCAGGTTATGTTTAAAATCTACTTAATGGTAAACTTGGGGTCTAGGCATGTTTTCCTCTTAATTAACCTGCATAATCTATTTTTTTAACATAATTCATCCCTTAATTTGCATTTTAATTAGAGAGCATGCAAAATGTCAAGTTTAATTGGCTCAGGAAGACTCGGTACAACAAAGCCCTGGACTAAATGTAGCTGTGGGCAGTGCAAGGAACAGCTGGCTTGCAACTCTCACTTGGACTTCAGAACATGTAAGAGGTTTTCCTCACCTAGTTCTGTGTGAAACTAAGTGTTATCTACACTGGTTTCCTGAGAAAGAAAAACTGAAGGTCTTACAGAGCCCCTGCTACTGCTTTTGAGTAACATGCAGCGCATTTCCTGAATAAGATGTCACACCTTTCAGGCTGTCAGTGCTGATGGACAAAAATCCTTGTCTCCTCTTCCTTTCTGAATCTGCCCTTTCTCAGCTATTTCTCAATGGAAACCTTATGGCAGCTGTAGAAGGGAATAAAATCTTGGACTGGGCTCTGTAAAATATTTTAATAAAATTGTCACTTCACAGCAGCCTGAGAGATTCTGCTCTGCAATTCTCAGTGACTCTGAGCCACGTTGACCCATTCAACCTTCTCATCCCCTGCAGAAAGCTTCTGGCTCTAGCAAAACCTGTTACCCCTGCCTTCCACAAGGGTATCGAGTGGGGTCATGGGTTTCACTGCCAAATCCTGGACACAGCAGTAAGCAGTGTGTAGAAAGGGAATGCTGCTCTGGGACCATCAGCCCTCTCAGTTTGTGAGTGTGGGACTCGCCTAGAGGCAACCGAGCTACTGCTAAAGTACACCTTGTGAACCATAGTCTTTTGTGGAAGACTTCACACAAGATATTAATTCCAGGTACACCCCAACTGTTACTTACTAAGGAGATTAGAAAATTAAGTTTTTATGAACACAGGATAGGGACTGTTCATTGATTTTTTTTCTTTTTCTTCTCAGATTACTCTCATGTTTTCACATTTCTTTCTTCACCACATTAGTATTTTGGTCTGTGGGGTTTTTGTGAGATTTTTTGTGTGGTTTTGTTGTTTTCTTTTTTTTTTTTTGAAGCAGACATCATCTGAAGGAATTATTTTTATAGTTTTGAGAGTATGCTGAAATATTTTCATTTCCAGGTGTTGCAAGAATTTGGGGCTTGCTAGATAAGTATAAAGTCTTTGAAAGCAGGAAATTAAACATATTTTATAGGTTTATTTCTGCTAGACTTTTTTCAGTGGCCTGCAATGAAAGATTCTATGTGTAGCTGGAATATAGAGAAATACTCAGAGATAGCCCTTCTGCACTTAAAATATTTCTTTGAAATTTTCCTTGACTTAAAACCTAGCATTGTGCTTTCACAGTTTCATTTTGCACTGTATTTTTTCTTTAGTGCATTTCATGATAGTGGCAATTAGCAACAGAAATAGGACACTGACATTATATGTACAGAATTTAACTTTCATGAAACTATATAAAATATATATCTAATATTTTACTCAATTTCTTTTTTTTTCCATTATTTTTAACTAAGAGAAAGATTTTAATGACCTCATTTTTCTTTTGCCATAGCATCTACTTCTGCAGAGGGAAAGAGAAGGGCTGAAATTGAGTCTGTTTATTATTCATTCATAATCATTACATTTTTACAAAATTCACATGTTAATAGAATAGTTCATGAAGTAGTTTAGGTTAGAAGGCACCTCAAAGATCATCTGTTTCCAACCTCATCCTGCAGATGGACACCTCCCACTAGACCAGACTGCTCAATACTGCAGCAGATTTTTTGACATTTTTATTGATTTTTTCACATTAATATGTTAGGCTTGAGTAAAATCTTAATAAATATCAGATGTAAGAAAATAAGAGTTTTGAAGTAACTTTCAAGTAACTTGGTGACAGGTACAGATGTGAAAGGAATTTATTTAAAGTAGAACATAGAAAGTTACACTGGGTCAAAAAAGGCTGCTTTAAAAATTTAAGTAACTAAGACTACCTAATCCCCACACATGAGATCTGATCTGCTGCTGACAGGGGTGGCACCAATGCAACTGCTTAAAGCTATCTCATGCAAATAATGGAACTTAAATTTAATACGTAAACTGAATCAGAATATGATAAAAAAAAAACCTTTGGAAAAAAAACAAAACCACCAAACCAAACAATCCAAGGAAAACACAAACCACAAGTCTGTTAATTCTCATAGGAAGGATACATCACTTGCAGAAATCATTTAAGTGAGATTATTGTGTCGTTTTCAGAGGCCTCTGGAGGGCTGGAGTATGTCTGCAATTGCTGATCCACCAGAATTCATCAGGATGGAAAAAAATCCCACAGAAACAAATGAAAATGTAAACTAAAATGAAACTACTCCCTATGAAGCTTAAAAGACAGACACTGAAGCTGTCAGGTGTGCATTCTCTGAGCAAGAAATGCATATTTTAAGAAGGACATTTGTAGTCTATGGAGAAATACCTGCCCAAACTACAATACCCAAGCATATTTTGCTCATAATGTAACTTGCCTGTGGTTCTGTCTACTTACCTATTAAAAAATTAAAAATAAGGAGGTGGTAAAGTTACCTGGAGACCAAAACAGCCCTGTGACCACATGCTGAGTGACAGATACAGCTCTTTACCATAAGCTGGCACTGCCAGTAGACAAACTGAAAAAAGGCTGCTGGTATTAAATGTTTAATACTATAAAGGATGCCACTAAAATATGCAACAGTTAATTTTAATAAATTCACATTTTATTTGACTTAAAATAAATACCTGTTTTTTAGTAAACTGCTGTATTTATCCCTTTGTGGCTGTAGGCATTGTCAGAATTTGAAAATAAAGGATATCCCAAAGAACATTTATGGAAAAGTGTTGCATTTAATTAAGAAAAGATAGACTCCCAAGTCAGAAGAGTTTTTTAGATACTTTCTTTTCCTAAACTCTGTAGGTCAGTAGTCTGTCAAAATTTAGTCATGCAGTTGAACTAGAGTATAACATGTATTTCAGCATCAGACAGGAGAATTAGTAGTACTTGAACAAGATTTACTTTAAGCTATGGTCTTTCACTTTCTATATTTAAAGACACCAGCTGAGGACTGACAGGCAGTTCTGTGCTGTACTGAGAAAGAAGCCCCCCAGTCACAATCCCATCCTTACTAATCTATACCAACAGATCTGAAATATATTCTATGTAGCCTGGGTCCTTTGTCCTTTAGCTATCACTGATACCATTATTAGACTCAAAATGTTAAGTTATTGAGACAGGCTCTGATCTCTGCTGTGTCAATCTTAACCCACTGTTGTTCCAATGAAGTAGACAGATGGATGACTTAAAGGAATTATTAAGGACTCAATCTTGACCAGTATCTTTAGGAGTTATTTTATGTAGGCAATCAAGAAATTAAATTCTGTAATCCAGAGTAGATTTTAAATTTAAAAATTTCATGTACAGAGAAGTACTACAGAAAAAACAATTTCTTATGTCCTAGGTTTTAGTGGGATGGTGTTTTCACTGATATAAGTTCATGTGTGTTGGGAACTGGTTTATGGCCTGTGGCTATGGCTCTCTGAAACAGCTTGGGAAGGTAAAGGCAGACTGTGAGAACATGGATGCCAGAGATAAAATGGATGCTTTGCAGAAATCAGCAAGGAGCCTCTCTGGCCTTGGCTAGTCCCGGTAAACATCTTTGGAGGAAAACAATCTTGAGGAGGTGAAGGAAAACAACCTTGAGGAGGCGCCACTGTAGGCGCTGGAGACAAAACTAAGATGCAGCTGTGGGTAGGAGGTAATGGGGAGATGTGCTTTATTATCACTGACCAATGAAGGTGATGAGAAAGAGCTAGTTCATAGACACTGACCAATGGATAAGCATAGTTAATGTAAACTGTAACCTCTATATAAGTGAGCTATTTGGGCTAATAAACGGAAGCTTCTTTATCACTCATATTGTGTGGCTTGTGGTTTCCCTCACCGGCTGGGCCCGCGCAGGACGTTACACATGTGCTCTGCTAAATGGGAACAAATGCATGCCTTTTCCTTGAAGATACTCTGGTGCTCAAAGTTTAGTAATTGTCTAAGTAAATGCATCTTATAAAGTGAAGAACGCATAAAGCAGAGAAATTATTGACAATGTAATTAATAACTTCACACTAGAATGAAAAATATTATCATTCTAGATCTAATTATTAGAGGAAAATATAAGAATTTTATTACAGAGAAAGAAATGTTGGAATGACAATACAGTTTAAACTGGTGTACTTGCACTTCTGAGCATACTTTTTCCTGTTCTAAGATTTTCATTTCTTTGCCTGACTACAAGTGTTTGTTTATAGCCCCAGGGCCTTCAGTGTCATCTCCTGTCCTTTTCCTTGTCATCACTTGTCTACACTCTTTTAAATTCAATCCTGTGTCCCCACTTTCAAGGTCTCTGCTATCACACCAAGCCTGTGTTTCTCTACAGTATCTCATTAAGTTAGTGACATAGATACTTAATTCTGTGCAGCAAAATTACTTGTTACTACATTGTATGGGGAAATATATATTTTTTCCAAATGTACTTCACAACAAATTAAGCACAGCATCATGGTCATTAGAAAAGACTGCTTTTATAGCCAAACAAGATAAAACAAAGATCCCAACAAGCCAAATCAGATAAGGTAAGCCTCACAGTGCCCAGTTCATGTAAAGCTTTCACAAAGGCATCAGCCTCTTCCAAGATACAGCAATACTTCATACACTGGGCTACAAGGTCAAGGGAAAGTGCAGCAGTTCTGCAGGTCCAACAACATTAGCAGTACTTGTCTGATTTATATTTTTTTCTTTGTTAGAAACCACATAACAATATATTTTATTTTTCAAATACTTTTAAACAAACTACTTGTCACAGTCTATATTTGTGGGCAGCTCACAGCAGGTATTATAAGGTGATCTGTTTTCCCCAAACATATTACTGATAATAATTCAATAAACTTGTTTAGTAATACCTAGGCCAGTTTAAGGATGTGGAAAGTTCAATATTAAAATTTCCTAAAGCTATATTCAATAGAAGAAGTTCCCCTTGAAATCCACTTGTTAACCAGCTTTTTTTTTCAAGGGCTTCTATTCCCATTCAACTTTCAGCTGCTGGAGCTCTCATCAAGTAGTTTGACTGCTTTGTTGATTTTGGTTAGTGAATTGATAACTGCTTTGTAATGGTTTAGCACAATAAAGATCTATGCAAGATCCTACAGGGTGGAAAGCTGCATTTATTTTCAAGTTTTTGAAGTAAATTGATTTTCTAGTTTCTCTCTTATTCACATACTGACTTGCAGCAGAATGCCTGTGTCCAAGTATCTCACCACAACCACTTATGCATAGCACAAATGACAATGTCAAGCCCTCTCTACATTTCTGGAGCTCCTTTTGACAGCTAATGACAAATGAGTCTTTGGACAAATCTCTCTTCTCCTTCAGAAGCTGTCAACTCTTTTGAGGTAGATCTATGTTTCATATCTTGATTACTTTAGCTGCTGCAATTCTGAAGCCATACCACCACCCACTGTGTTTTTCTTCTGTTGGCCTATGTGTGAAACATGTCTCTATTCTGTTCCCCAGGTGAACAAGAGAGGTGTGTGTACATGATGTGCTGTCACCTTGCCAGCATCAGGGTGCTGGCTCTTTTACTAGTGAGTTGTCTGTAGTTTTCTGTAGGCTTTTTGCATTTTCTATTCCTCCATTCATTTTGCTGATGAAAATAGTGTTCTAGGAACAGCCTTCCTTGTTATACAGCCATTCTTTTAAGTTCTTGTTCTGCTCTCCTTCTCAAGACTGCATGCACACATTTCCATTCAGACCTTCTTTGTGCCAATCTTTATATTTTTTCTGAATACCTACTGTGTGAACAAACAAAATTCCACTTTTCTTGGGTAAATTCCTTTTCCCTGAAACTATTTTAGATATATGAAATATATACCATCATTCTAATTCCAGTGTGACAGCTTCAAAGGTCACCACAGGTAAAATAAAAACAGGAGTTATAGAAATAAAGTAAAATGTGTATTATAGTCAGTGCAGGCAAGTCACAGATAATCCAATATAATCGTAAAACCATGGAAATTAGTGCCCTACAAAAACATAACCTTGCCTAGAGGAAAAAAAACCTAATCCATATATTGTATGTTGGCTGTCCAGTAGCAGTCCTATTGTTCCTTTCACCTTCCATTCCTAGTGGTTACGTCCATTTGCTGGGCATTGACTTAAATTAGATTGCAAAAGGTCTAGGGGCAAGGTCATGTCATTCCATATGTTTGAGGAACGCCTGCCACAGTGTCACCTCACTTTTGACAGGTTTCCCAGGAATTGCTGTAATAGGAATAATAACAAATAACATCCATCATAACATTTGACCTAATAGGATTACAACATACATAACCTAATATGCATCTGTTGTTTTAAACTTGAAGTTTAGTCAATACTGTCTTCTTTATCTTTAAAAAGCTTAAAACTTAAATCAATTTTGGCAACAATAGCAAATATTTTTCATAATGTTGCTTGTTCTAATGTTCTTTTGTTTTACTCAAAATGACATAGCTGTACTTAATCATTCTACAAATTCAGTGCTCAGGTAGCTACAAGTTTATTTCCTGTAGTTACTTGATATTCCTATTGATTTCTCAGGCCAGGGGACTGACAATAAACTTGCTTCAGTTTGCTAAGCAAGAGAACTAACTTCTCTGTGATAATCTTCTGTTCAGATTTCAATGATTTGGTTTGTTCCTATGTGTGACATTGATTCAGATTCCCAGCTGGGGAAATCTGCTGTTTCAGTTTAAACATGATAGAGACTCTTGTGTGACTCTTGC
Organism: Turnix velox; assembly: GCA_013400935.1. Taxonomy (NCBI): domain Eukaryota; kingdom Metazoa; phylum Chordata; class Aves; order Charadriiformes; family Turnicidae; genus Turnix; species Turnix velox. The sequence continues at coordinate 133,816 of VZTY01006822.1, read as the reverse complement.
CCAATGGGATTTAAATGTTACTGTGTCCAAAGCCTTTTATGTGAGTACAATGTTTGGTTTCATCCCATATGAAATCACAGTTGAGAGACTGCTGCACTGAGGAAACAGCTTGAAAGATCTCATAAAAATCCAGTGCATAAAAGAAAGAAATTAACGGCTATGCTTTTAGCTTACTGAGAGTAAAAGGTGGGTATTAAATAGCTTTACACAATTAATATTGCTTTAGTTGCAAAGATATGGAATCAACAAATATAAGATTAAATTTATGTGGACTCTTTCTTTCTCGTTAGAAAAAGTTAAATGTGTCTTCTTGTAACCCGTAGCTGTAGTCTTGCAGCATACAATTGATTTTCATAGTTCCTTCAAACAAATTTTTGTTTTGTCTGTCACTAGAGGATTGTTCTATTAATCCGTTAGGTTCTCAGACTGTTGTTTAATTGGAAGGGGTTTTATTCATTCTGTATTAATTGAGCTCAGTAGGATAGCATAGCCACACTTTTAGAGGGGAAAAAGTGTGAGACTGCTGTGCAATTTTAAAGACACTGCAGATCCTTAGATCATTTAAATCATTTGAACTTGTTGAGAAGCAAAGAACATTCATCAAAGTACATGGATTACCCACAAAACCAATCATGAAATAAGCAAGCTAGTCAAAACACTTACCTGCTGTAGACTGGTGTAACAAACTGTCAGCAAACAGCAACTTTATATAGAAAGCAGAAGAACTGAAGTTCCAAAATATCTTCCAGCTGTTCCCTGCTGCTCAGCCACCACAACACAGATGGAAAATGTTCTGAAAAAACACCTCCCAATCTCTAAGCAGCTTCAGCCCCACTGCCCACTTTCCTACTCTGAACTGGAAGCACCATTTTACATCTATAAGTGATACAGATATGTTATTCAAAGGAATACATGTTTTCTCACACTGTTCACTATTTTCCTCTCCCTTACTGTGATACCTCAAGTAAGTTTATCCAAAAATTTCCAGTGTTCTTTGACCAACCTTGTATGTTTTGATAACTCCAATCAACAGTTCTGTACATTTGGGGGGCACTCAGTGCTGTTTTTTTCCAGAATTGCAGGTAGTATCTGTTGTCTTTTTTATGCTCAGAAATTCCATCCCTCCAGGATAGTTAACAGATGCTTTGATGGCTTTTTCCACTCCAGATTTGCTTAAGACAGCTTCAAATACATAGAAGCTTGGGGAAATGCATAGCACTTGAAGATCCCACTTAGACTAATGTGAAAGTGCTACAGAGAATTTGCATAGACTTTTTATAATAGCAATTCTTTTGAATTCAGAAAATATTAAATTAGTATTTAATTAAGCCACAGTTGTCCTGATCCTGTAAATCTGACCATTAATCTCTCTGACATGTGAATAAGGGGTGGATAAGCATTGCAGAGTACTTTAGACAGTTCATCTTTTTCTCTGAACTGAACTGCATGCTATGGAAATTTCTTAAGTATTTGTCTGAGTCTAGTAGCTTTGTTCTTCTGGGATTGAAACTGATGGTCCTAAAATTATGCAGGATGCAGTTCTTACACTACTCTAATCTCTTCTTAAGATCAGCTTTAAACTAAGTAATATAAACCCCATCCTGAAGAGAATTTACATTCAGACTTAATGTCCATTAAATCAGTAAGATATTCAATTACTGCACTATTAAGGCATGACAGTTCTGTGAGAGAGCCCTGAATTAACCTCTGACCATTTCATTGAAGAAAGAATCACTGGTTTGCTCTTGTGCACCCTACTCAAATATACATTCAGCCACTGTTCTATTTCATTCTGCCCTGGAAATTCTGAAAGACACACTGAGGTGGTGGCAGAGCCTTAGGCCTTAAGGTTCTTCTCATGTTCACCTACTTCAGTTTTAGGCTTCTGTAACAAATTGGATTTCTCTCATTTCCCTGAGGAGCAGATTATATTACAACCTGTCCTAGGCATATTTTCTTTAAGTTAACACTAAATTTAGCTATATCCTTCATTTATTTTTGTTGTTACAGTAAATACAATTATCTTATGAACCCATAGAGAAGTGAATACAGAGGGGTTTTTCTGAAGTGGCTTTGCTTATAGTGTGTGCTCAGTCTGAACTGAGAAACTGTGTGTTGCAACAATTATATTTTTTTATTTTCTTACTGTTCTGGTTCTGACTTTAAGATACGTTTTTATTTTTGCTTTGTTTCATCAGCAACGACAGGCAAATATTCAGCAATACAATGGGAAGGATAAAGACAGAAAAAACTCCACCAAACAACCCCCTTCCTGCTGCTGTCACTTTTGAGTTATCTATTTCCAATAGAAGAGTTAAATGATGATAGAAATACGTGCAAACAGAAAGAGATGCTCACTCTTTCCTCACACACAAAATATATTCCATAACATTTCTCCAGCACACAATCTCAGCACTGCTTTGTAGAAAACCATATGTTTCTCCAAAGAAATTCAAGGTTTTAGCGTAGCGCAGTCAAATTAAAATGTCTGGACAATTACACTTTTTCATAGCTAAGCATGAACTATTTAATAGACAGCCTTCTTTATACCCAATGCCCTGGGGCACTCTGATCCTCTGCTGAAGTCCCTGGTCTCATCTGTTGTAATTGCATGTGTCACAGCCTTCTTTCAGCTTATTATGATTATTACTTGAGTTGCTACAAGGAATTTGTACTACGTCTCATTCCCCAGTTTTACATTTCAGTCCAGGTCAATGAAGCCAAAGCAGCAGCAAGTGGAAATAGCAGCTGGGCTTCATTTCTTGACAGTGCACATGCAGAGACCTCTGTAAAATTGCCCTCTACTTATGCTAGGAAAAATTTTAATTTTATGATACAGAAATTGAAATCTTTCCTGTGCCCAGAAGGGTTTCAGACTTTCATACATGGACTAAATACTGTAATGCTGAGAGTGATTAAGATTCAGCATCTGCAAATGTTTTTTTATTTTTGCTTAAGTATTTATTTTATATTTATTACTTGTCTCTCAAAAGTCACACTGCGCCAGAAAACTTGGATACTCACAATGAACACAATATAAACATATTTTTCCCATGCCTGAGTGCATTCATTCATGCTGACAGAAAGAATTTACTGATAAAGGAGAGAGAAGTGCTTCATTGCTATAAGAAGAGAGACTCTGCTTTTGCCTCCTTTAGCTTCTATGCTCTGTCACATTGCACTTCAAGCATCCTAAGGGAAAGAACTCCTGTTAGATGAAAGGTGTTGGTGATTGCTATATGGCCAAACCTGTATTCACACAGAATTCAGGTTCTTTCAAACTGTTTAATTTATCTGTGTGTGTTAGTGAGCAGGGCTTTTTTAAATCACAATATATCCCACCCAATCGATGCTATAGACCTCATAGTTAACCTATAAAGTGCAAAAAGAACTCCAGGAACATATTCTACTCTCCAAAAAGAATTTTTCTTAACCCATAGAAAGAATTTATATATTTTTTTTAAAGCTAATGCAATCTCATGGGAAGTTTAATGCTTATAAGCCTGCAAAATGAGTGTGATCATTAAAGCCCAAGAGCAAACTCCTTATCATTCTCTCACCAGTTTGGTGACTAAGATTTTTACCAGAAGTACTAAATACATGGTGTTATGCTTCTATACAAAGCTATCTGCTGTCTTTGAAAGGCTGAACAGCTGGGTTCCCATTGTTTGCTAGTCATCACCTCCAAGCTAGACGTTTCCCAATTTAGGTCCCCTGAGAAAGGCCAAATTTGTTATTTCTCCTCACATATGTCTCATATATGCAGACTTTATATATCATTCTTGGTCATATTTAATTAGAAATTATACTGATAGGAAAGAAGAAGATAGTTCTACTGCTCTTACTGTATTTTAATCTGATTTTAATTAGGCCAATTATCTAACTTCAAAATGGCCAAAGCAAAGAAGCAATTCACAAGGATCCTTATTATCTTTGTGGATAATTTTAGCACTCCATTTTGTTATTTTTCTGTAGTTATAATTAATTTTCTCTCTACCAGTAACTGTGATCAGTTAAGCCTGTTTTTCAGGGTATGTTCGATTTTATCTTTTACTTGTCTCTTTTGTTAAGCTTTTTTAGTTTTGTTCATACTGATCATAAGTGACAAATCCGTAATTCAAGTGTGGATTAACAGAATTCCTCCAAGTCTGCCCTCCATCAGTTTGAGCCCTGAAAAGTTTTCAGGACACCCAGCAGTGGATTGTACTAGGCTGGCTGCAGGTGGCAAGAGAACCTGGTGGTGAATGGAGGTAAACCCAGCTGGTGGCCACTCATGAGTGGAGTTCTCCAGAACTCAGTACTGAGGTCACATCTCTTTAATATCAGTGATCTGGATGAGCAGGTGGAGTGCACCCTCAGCAAGTTTGCAGGTGGCACCAACTTAGCTGGGAATGTCAACCTGTCTGAGGGTAGAAAGGCTGAGAGTGACAGGTTGGATCAAGTGGCTGAGACCAATGGGATGAGATTCAACCAGGTCAAGTGCTGCATCCTACACTTGGGTGACAATAAGCTGCTTATAAAAACTCCTGTGTCACTCTAATCATAAAATGCTATGCTATGCTAATCATAAAACTCCATTTAAAAAAATAAAGCTTCAGTTGTAACTGCAAATTACTCCTGCCATCATTCTGCCCAGGATCCCCAAAAGAGCTTGTGTGTCTCCACGGTGTCAGCTGACACCATGTCTTATTTGTCAAGAACCTCACCTGCCTTCTGAAATGTTATAAGATGGAACTTAAGCTCTGAAATTCTTTAAAGATTAGTAATATCCTATCCTAGATAATATTAGTGTTGCCCCCAAATTCTCTATTTGTAAATGGGTAAGAAGGTCCATTGATGATTATTATGTGAGGAGTACACTGAAAGGCAATATATTAACAAGAGGACAACAGCAGCAACAAATATCTTAATTTTAATATATATATTTTGATGCTTTGCCTCATCATTTAAAAGAGCCTTTTCTTTCCTGCTGCCTTCTAAGCGTGTTTCAGAATCCTTCTCCCTATTGCTATTTTTGTGACAATAGACTTTCTGAATTATATAATTCTTGAGTTCCATGTCAATCATCTCTTGTATTTCAGTTCTAAACAAAAATTTTAATGAGCTAATTGCACTGTTCAAAAGACTTTCTATCAAAAAGAAATGCTCCCTAGTAGGTATGCTACCTTCTGTGCTTTATAAGTAGGTTTTAGAACTTAATCCAGGCAACTCTACTTGCAGTTTGTAGATATAATTCTACCTGTTTATTAATAACACATAGTTACTAAGTGGTTCTTTCACTGCAATTATTTATTGCCAGTTAAAATACGAATTAAGATATTAACACTTAAGTATCCTTTACATCCTGCAATTGCTAAAATTTCCATCTGCATTCATTATCATTTCAGATGACAATTATAACATACATTAAAAAAAAATCATCCATAGTCTTACAGTATTTGTGGAACTTGGGGAGAAAGTTATTGCTGCATCTAATCTTTTTCATGTTTGGATATGGCTAGGTAGGTAGTGAAATATGTTTGCTCATTGTTCTCACATAAATCTAGGCATATTGTCTGCCAAACTTCCTATTTTCATTTGTGTATTTCATGTCAAGGTAAGACAAGTTCTTGATGCCAAATGTCCAGTATAAAGATGTAGGTTTTTAAGTAAAAGTGGACCAAGTGCCTGCACAAGGATATCTTGCAGGTGTAGTCATTTTTTGGCACAAGTATGAGTTTTGCTTATCATCTGTCTCACATAAACAGACAGGTTTAGTTTCTAGTCTTTTACTGAGCTTGTTTCTGAGGCAAGCAAAAATCAATAATCTTTTCTAGGATAAGCCAAAGTGCCAAAACAAAAAAATGCTATATTATATTGCACAAACAAGCTCTTTGATTTGGGATCTCAATACAGGAACTGAGGTTTGTTGTAAAGAATTTAAACCAAGTTATTTTGGGGACACAAGAAAGCAAGCAGTGTCAGTGAAAAAAGCTCTTCAAAAGCTCTCATGAAACACCCTGTACTTCATGAAAGCTGACTTCTGTGGGGCAGAACATGCTGGATGTGAGGAGCAGTGGAAGTCAAAAGGCAACAGGGGAGACATGAATAGCTTTGGGTTTGCAGTGACAGAGGTTAGGAATAATACTTGTCTCTAATTATATTTCTTTGACTCTGCACTATGACAAGGTTTCTGGCTTATGAGGAGTTTTTCCTGAACTCTCTGCTTTTCTGAAACACTGCCATTTGCATTGCTTTGATGCTATCACTGCCATTCTTCTAGACATGAGGAAAGCATAACATTGCAAAATCCTTATACTGGAAAGTGTTCATAGATACATGTGATTCCCAAACAATTGATGATCTGAGCCTACTGAGGGGGAATACAAAATGTTCTTCACAGTTCACCCCATGTCTTCCAAGCCAAGCACTGGCATACCTGCCCATGGTGGAAGCAGAATAGCACCATGGGGTTTGTTTTCCCCATATCTTTGCCCTGGGTGCCACTGAACAATGAGAGAACTCAGTGATACAGCAGTGATAAACTGTCTCCACAAGATGATCACACATATGATCAATTAGATTCAGTATGCATATCTTATACTGTAGACATGGCTCATTAGCATGCTTCTATCAACACCTAGTGAAGGAGTTACCAAGTCCTCTGTTGCTATGTATCATTATTTTTTCTTTTTCATTTGCCAGTAATGCCTAATTACTCTTGCATACAAGAGATTTTTCTAAATGGCACTATTGTAGACGTGGCAATATTTTATCTAGTATTTCATTCTAGCCCTCACTTATTCCCCTTCACACCCTTTCCTTCCCCCAAAACAAGAAAGAAAAAGCATGAAGTGTGGAGTCTCTTATGAAAGCACGGTAGTGGCTGAATCCTTGAAGGCTGGATGTGCCTGCAAGTGTGTGCTGGACACTCACCCAGGAAAGTGTGTATAAACTTGTTTGTACATAATTTCCAGATGTGCCCTGGTACAAAATAATCATTGAAGTGGACTTTTAGCTGAAAAATCTGCAGCCTTAGAGCCACATGTTAGTGGTGCACTAGGAATTAGGAATTAGACAGGAGTAGGCTTGCCTTTTTTCATTATCATTTTTGTTTCTTGCAGGGCTTGCAAAGCTAGTCACAGAATATTATCAATAATGAAGCACTGAACTGATTATAAAATATAAATATCATTAGAAGTCTTTGATATTTTTTCTCATCTATGATATAGAAGTCAATTAAATACTTCCAGTAGAAGCAAAACCATTGTATAGAATAGAAAAACAAGGAATAGAGAAGAGCTGTGCCACTTAATGATATAATTTTTCTCTCCCTTAGTATTCTGCCTATTTTCAATTCTCTATTAAAGTGGAATGAATGCATTGTTTCAGTTTTTTGCATATACAGCACACCATCAATAGGTTGGCTGCTGTGATTATATTCTGTAGACTCACTCTTTGAGAGTCTTCTTCATGTTTACTTCAATCCCTTTGTCAACACAGTAAGTTAATCTTATGCTCAGACAAATCTTTTTAGTCAGACAGTCCATAAGATATCTATGCTCTGGAGCAGACAGATGTTTTCACTTGACATTAATGCCACCCTGATTCTCCAGTGTTCTCTGTTGGTACTGAAGCAGACATGACAGAAGTTGAACATGAGCTGAGAAATGCTGCTGAGAAGTTTATTGCCTCAGGTAAACCTTCATCTGTGATTGAAATAAAGATGCAGGACTATGAATGGCAACACTGAACTGCAGTGGGCTTCCTTTGTTGTCATCTTAACAGAACTGTATCTGTATAGAACTGATGTGGTTATGTGGGAAATTCCTGCATCAGATTCACCAAAAACTGGCTATGAGCAGTTATGATTCTAAGTAGCCCAGGTATTACACAGTAAAATCTAAGCACTGTTACATCCATGTCTTAAGAATTTTGATTATATGCTTTTAAAAACTTGACAATTGCTAGTTTATTCAGGTTTACAAACTTCGTTTTAGGGTAGGGAACTGAACCCTTAAATATTTAACCAGCCTCCTTTATAGAAAAGACATTACTTGAAAAAGTTATACCAATTCATCCACTGATCACAGAATAAAAATTTAAGATGTTTGCTTGTGAAAAGATTAAAACATCTGCTTTGATCTTTTTATCAAAGCTTTGAGATCTTTACAACTGTGTAGAAACTATCCATATCCTTCTCATTGATTTTGACTGATCTTTAACTGCCCATCCTTATGGATTATAAAACACAATTCTCAGGGTCATTACAAACAATAGGAATGTAAGATCGGGTAAAATATTTCAGCCAAAATTAAGGAGTAGAAGGGGTTTTTTCAGGCTTTAAAGGAAAAGGGAAACTCAGCTATGTTTTCAGGTAAGGGATTTCATACCATTTTCTTTATAAAAGCTGTAAGAAACTTTGTAAATACACACCCTAATACATTAATTTTTCCCTCAAAAATTTCACTCTGAAGAAAAGCAAACTATTTTGTTATTCCTCTTTTTACTCCTTCCTTAGCCAAATATTCTTAAAGATTTTTCAAACCTGTCTGATATGTTTGTATTATAAGCATTATTAATGCTTTATTGCTAATCTGTCTTTGAGCAATTTTCTTTGCTCGCAGTAGAAGATAAAGATCTCAAGTAGAGAAGAAAAAGCTTGATTTAAGCTCACAAGGTGATAACTAGAAATTTGTTATCTTCTGTGATGTATGGAGTGCTATATAATATTATAGAAAATTTACAACACTGTGTATATACCTTTGCCTCTAGCCTATATATATGCCTTTATTTTATTTTGTTTATTAAATTATCGGAGTCTGAAGTTCATTTGAGGAATTGCTGAACATTCTGATTTACATGTTTATCATATATTTATGGTAAATTTCCATAAAGAACAAGTGATCTTCATATCCCAATCAAAATGTTGAATGTGGTTTTAAATAAGCCCAAATACTTCTCACCATAAGAATTACTTCTTCATGTGAAAATATGCATAGCTAATATAATTTCTTCTGAGCACTGTAAAAGTGCGAGCTGTTAAATCTTCCCTCATTGAGTGTTCTTTTGGAAGAGCATGTACCCATTTAAGGTATAAGAAGGAGGAAGCACCAGCAGTATGATCTCAATACTCCTGGAGAAGAGAATAGCTCAGGGGGACCTCATAGTAACTTCTCAGTACCTGAGGGGATGCTACAGAAAGGCAGGGGTAGGACGTTTTAATAGAATATGTGGTGGAAGGACAAGAAATAATGGATGTAAATTGGAATAGGGTGGTTTCAAACTTGACATAGGAAAGAAATTCTTTACAGTGAGGGTGGTGAAACACTGGAACAGGTTGCCCAGAGAGGCTGTGGATGCCCCCTCTCAAGGGGGGGCAGGCAAGGCCAGGCTGGAAAAGGCACTGAGCAGCCTGATCTAGCAGGAGGTGTCCCTGCCTATGGCAGGGGGCTTGGATTCTGTGATTCTAAGATGGGAAGAAAGAGAGCTCCTTTATGCATATGAAGTCATCCTCAGCTCTCTTGACACTAGTGAGCTACTCTGGTATTCCTTGTACACCATGGACAGCCCACCTGCAAAAGGGAAATTGTGAAAATGTTCACCCTTGAAGTTCTAAAATGTCTAAATGAGAAAAGACTACCTAAATACATTGTAACTTCTGATGGCTTTTGGTGATACATTTCCATTAAACAAACTGCCAGGATTTCAGGAAAACTCTGCCTAAGAGTGTGTGTGTCCATTCTAAATCAAGAAAGATCACAATTCAGACAAATGGCCCATTCTGATGTGTTTATGAAATTCTTTTCCAAGGACAGTGCTGGACTATAAAAAAAAAGATAACTGGGTTGTTTGTGTTTTTTTTGAGACTAAATCGAGAGAAGACAGAGATTTTTTTCAGTAGGACAGTATGTCTTGCATTGAGACTGAAGACTATAATGAAGTAATTTCTGGGCTAGGTTCTTTAAGGTTCTTTAACAGATTGAAGACTAGATTCAGAAATAGCCACAGAGTGATGGTTATTTACTTTCATAACACTGTTGTGAAGGTATAGGTTCATTTCTACTCTCCAATAAATTTGTCACATGTTTACAAAATTATCTTTACTTTGTAGACAGTATTTTCCTAAGTAACTGGGTTCTTTTTTAATACTGAACTTGTACCTGACACATTTCAGTGAAAACTTAAACATTCAGTATAACCATATTCCCATTAGGATTTGAAGGTGTCATGTTTTGTGTGGTATCTAAATGGCATTTTATCTCATTTACTAAAGATAACTCAAAGATTTCCTTTCCTCAGCAGAAAGACTTTAATCTAATGTACTTTTGAAAGCCAATGTCGGTAGAAGATATAGAGGAAGAGTCTGAATCCGCTCTCTGAGGTTTACGCTGCTCTGTCTCTCCTGATTTAAATTGTGTTCCATTAGATGATATGGGAGTTCCCCAGTGGTAGTGGTGATTAGAAATACAGCCTGGATGGCATAAATACCCACAAATTCCTAATCACTCCGGATTTCCCTGAAAGAACTGCAGGGAACTAAATATAATGCATAGCATTAAATCTATACTGAGTTAACAACATTTGTGTGTCATGGTAGGTACACCATTTCGATGTAATTAAGACAAGGATAGTTCTCCAATGAGACAATGATTTTCTCTGCAGAAGCTAACCTGAACCCTATTTTAAAATGAAATGAAGGTCTTGCTTTTATGCTCAAACTGGCTAATAATTAATGCCCTACAAGTGTATGGAATTTAGTGGGTTTGTGAGAAAAGCAAAAATGTATTTTTCCTGTAAATTTCTAAGCTCAGTAAATTATAATAAATTTAGGGTCTCAAATGTTTTTTGGCAGAAGGCAATGAACATTTTTTAGGTTGCTTAAACTTAATTACTGATACCCACAAAATCTCACAGGAGAATTTATTATAACACTTCTAACTGTATCATGTCCAGTTTATTTTCTAAGGTGACTTTTATTTTAATTTTTCTAAACCACAATTCTTTGAACCAATAGAAGCATTTGTGTTGCAACATGTTTTCTAATGTCTCAGGACAAGATGTCTTTGTCAGACAGTCAAAATAAACTACTTCACATGTAGCCTGTCCAGTATATTAATTTCTATATATTTGAAAGAGTATTTAAAGGGATGTTTAACATGTTAAGTAACCTTATCAGGATCATTATCTAGCTCTTTGTAGTAGAACTGTTTTTTGGGAAGATATATGAATTATTGACATGGATTGCAACTATTCCTTCATGAGTTAGACATTTTTTTTTCATAAAAATTAAGGGCTTGGTCAGTTACAATGCAGTACTTCTCACGTGATGAATGTGTGAAAGATAAATGAGTTCTTTCTGGTATATTATTTGGTAATTTCTATTGTACCAAATTTGAGACTTTCACTTCAGTTCACATACTGATCTGGTCACCTATAAAACCTCTTCATGAGAAGATTCAGTGCTGAACATGATTGTCTGCTTCATTTTAATAGAAAAGGTATGCATTTAACCAGGTTTGATTGCAGATAAAAGTTGTTTCAGAGGAACTAGCTTTGCAGCTTTGACATAGCACAAAGTCGGAATAGCCTATGCTTAACTTTTGAGGAAATCCTGTTTGCAGGATTTCACTTTCAATAGTCTAAATAGGGAAATAAGTGATGGGAGGGACAGGGGCCTTTCTACAGTGTCTCTGTATGCCCAACTTTTTATTTAATGAGAAGGGGGCTTTGAAAAAGACAGTAATAGATAGACAGTTGTCATTCACCTCAATTCATAACAGATAGGATTTATATCCAGATCCAGAAGTTAGGAAGTGCTTCCATATTCAGACATTTAAATTCAGTGTTAAATATTAAAATTTATCACGATTTTTAGTCAACATTATTATTCGCTGTTAAATACAAGCAGCTCTGAGATTCCCACCTGTCTTGTTTGGGAGGTTGCTGTACCTGAACTAATATGTGTGGTATAGAGGACACATAAACCTGGACACAACCTTATGTTTCCCCAGCTAAATGGTTTCCCAAACAGATTGGAGGGCAGGGAGCTGTGCTTCCATCTATTCTGCACCCATTCAAAAAGAAGAGACTCCCTATTCTTAGTGAGGAAGTAGATAGATTCTCAGTCTGAAATTGCTTGACCTGGTTACACACTAGAAAAATGTAGTCTTATCTAAAAGCAGAAAATGTGGAGATTCTACCTTGGCAAGTATAAAAAGAAGAAACTTCATTTTTTTGTCATAGAAGCTGGAAAAGAGAGAGAATCATTCCATTTTTAGAACAAGCAAGAAATGAGATCTTGACATTTGCCCTGTCATCAAATAGAGAAACTAGAAGCAGGCAAACTTATTGACTACAGTAAACTTGCATCATTATTTACTTTTCTTTACAGTGTGAAATTTCTTGACTCAGGAAGCCTATAATATCCATGCCATATTATTAGATACCTGTTGTCTACTTTGTTTTAAAATGCATTTATTTAAAAGATGTTACAAACAGTGACTGGAATTTTATACAGTCATTAATAAACTTAAATAGGCTTTGGAATAATGTTATTTACAGTTTATTGCAGAAAGCTGTATATTATATTTTCACAAGCTCATCTGCTCTAGCAACTTGCTGATCATGTATTAAATATTGTTAGTTAGCTGTCATAATGTTTTTGTTTCACTTAAGAAGTGAGAAAATGATAGCTCATTCATGGTTCTCATGTACATTAAATATCATCACAAAAGGCAAGTTTATCTTTAATATGTGATACTACTGTCAGGCCTCAAATACAGTGTATTTTATGTTGCTGATGGTAGAATTGGTCTCAGAAAGATTCCTTTTAGTCTTATTATTAGACTTCCTATGCATATAATTTCTCATAAGACTTCTTGTGTTCAGCCTTGATTGTATTTTTAAGTTTAATATTATTTATCCTAGTTAATGTCAATCTCAGGAATTTTGATTGCTCTGTAACTCAACAAAGCTTTTCTTTTAAACATGAAATTAGGACACACATAGTTTATATCATCTATATGTAGCATCCTTAAGGTCTAGTTCCTTCTCCAAGAAAGTTCTCTTAGATCTGAGTCATGGTTGACCTCAGAGAGAAAAACCCCATGACTCACACTCCAACTACCCTTTTGGGGAGTAGACCTGTGAGAGGAAAAGAAAAATAACCCTCATAAACTGAGAAAAAGGAAAAATACAAAGTTTAACAGAACTGCAGAGGCAACAAGAGAAGAAGAGTTGGGGCATGGGAACGTACAGACACCAAGACAGTACCACACGTGACAACCAACTGACCCTAGAGCACATTCCAAAAACTCACTTCCAGTTTTATCACAGCTCCTCTTGGAAACATCTTTGAGGAAAGAGAAAGTCTAAAATTAGAAGGATATTTATATCCTTACAGGTATATACAAAATCTTTTCTAATTCACTCCCTTTAAGTGGAATGTTTTGTAAACTTTCATTTTAAGAGAACCCTTTTACTGGCATTGCATGGCTTGCATCCTTCATTCTGTGGCCCTTAATGTGATGTAGAGCAGATAACACATACTAAGTTCTGACTAATACTTTTTGTTACAACTTTGCTATAGTTTTTGATGTGTTGTCTGTAAGGACACAAAGTTTCCCCCTTCCATATACCCACTGTTTCTCCATTGCTAGTGCTTCCTCTGAAACTTTCATAGTTGAGTATTTCCCATATCAATTTCTCCATTTTCTTTCAGATTTTGCTCCCTTATTTTATGTGTTGTTTTCAATAAGGGAAAACAGATTATCATCATTCCTACTTGACAGAACTTCTTTATTTTCTATTTATGATGTATTCTCCAGTGTCATAGTTAAACTACTATCATTGATCTAGCTTGTTTACCTTTCCTTCTGTAACTGGTTGACTAAAATTCTGTCCACCATTGTACCAATTCCACTAATTGTTTCTTCTGTTACAGAAAATATTAGTGAAATCAAGATTAATGAGTAAGCTCATGATGTTGTTGCAGTTGCAATGTTATAGTAGTCTACTGAAATATTAATAGGCTTGTATGAACAAGGAGGGCTGGAGCTAGTAAAATCTCCAGCATATGGCATTTTGAATAATCATAGTTACATGGAAATCTGCTGCCTTTTTCCTTTAGCAAGGCCATGGTCAGGGCCTGTGTCAGCTTATAATATTTCTAATAAAATTTGTAACAGAAGTAACAGAATGATCCTCCAGTTCATTTGTTACTTCGTATAGCTTCTACCTATATTCAGTTAAAATGATTGATTTATATTTCAGAGAGGTACACTGAATGTATTATTTCAGAGAGGTACACTGTATGATCTAGTGAACTTATCTCACCACAAGGAAGACATTCCAAAATTTATCCTTAATATGTAGTACAAAGATTAAAATGGGCTTACTTTTTTTTTTAACAGTTTGAAATTCATTGGATTTTTTTATTCCAGGCATGTTTTTCTAACAATATTTTTCAATAACAGAGGTCTTCTGCAGGCTTTCAAACATGAATTTTTCAAAAGAAAAGGTTTTGAAAGAAAACTGTGCAGGCACAATATTTTTTTTCCATGACTCAAATTTTTTGTCAATACTAGTTTTTTAGAGACCATTTATTGCAATTATTATCCTTCAGTCTTTCAGTGCTTTTATTTAAAGGCTCCCTCAGGCTTATGCAGTTTGGATAAGGAAAGATTTTACACCTTCTGCACATTAATTAAAAACCATTTTTCCCTGGATTTCTGAGATCCAAACTCATATTTACTAAAAGTTGCCTTGCCCTTCTTTCACAGCTTTCCCAACACATTGAGTTCACACTTAAATACATCTACCACAGCAATGCCAACTGCACTTGTAGCCACTTTGTCTTGAACATCTGTGGGATCTTATCTCCTGAGAGTCATCAAGGTGCCCAGTGCTGGGGAGAGAAGCTGACAGCAGCATTTGCAGTGAGGTGTTCCTTCTTGTCTACATAAGTTTTGCCCCTTGGCAGGGTAGAGGCATGGATGCTTCCTGGTAGAAGGCTGGTTGCAGAATACTTGGATCATTATGTGCCTGAAAGGTAGACAAGGTGAAGGTCTACTCAGCTGAAGATTTGCTGGTGAAATTGTTTTAAAATAAAGAGGTCATGGAAATCCCTAACTGGGTAATAATTCTACTCTGCTTTCTATTGACTGTTGGGTTGTTTTACAGAAACAATGATCACTTCCATGTGCTGTGTCATAGCTACTTGTGCTGTCAAGAGCTGCTCTCTAAAGGAGCATTTAAATGGCAATTGTAAATAGATTTTCATTAAAACTCTAGTTCTAAACAAGCAAACAGCTGAGCTAATAAATGTGGAAGTTACTGTCTAACTCACAGAGAGTACAGGCAGAGCTGGTAGAGCAATTCATTTGACCTAAGGAGTGCTTATAAGGACTTCTCTTTCTAAAGGAAATATAGAAATGCACAGAGGTCATAGTATAATCATTGCTGTGGTGAGATAGGCCTTTCATGGGACAAGGAAGGTCCTTCAGCATGTAAAGCTCAACTGTTAATACTGAAATAAAATTAGTAACTTAGACATCTTGCAAGCTGGCCATCACTAACCTCTAACACTTAACATTTGTTTTGATATTTGTTCTGTTCAATATGATGACTCTCACTGACTTCTGAGACTTTGAAACTGCCCTTTGATCATCTTGGTTTTGTAGCTGACATGAAAAATATTTTGGTGAAAGTTTGGATCACAGAAATTCAGAAAACTGGAAAATAATTACATTTGAAAGACTTCCACAGATATGATATGGTATTAGAGTTTAGTACAATTTCAGAAATTAAATAAAACCAAGGACTCTCACTACCAAACACTGTCTAAAGCTCAATGCAGTGATAAAATGCTGCATTCACTCACTTCACTGCAGGAAAATTTAGATGTTATAATTCTGACTCTGTGCATAAAACCCTTTTAAGGTTGAATTGTATCACTCACTTGAGGCTTGTTATGATATACTTAAATGTTTGAAGAGGGGAAGAGAAACATAACCATGTTAACAACTATTCAGTGATCTTAGGCTTTTAAAGAGCTTTATTATTTTCTGAATTTATTGAAATTATGCCAAGACAGGTTGTTTACTCTGACTTTAGAGAAGATCCTTCCTTTAACTAACATAGTTATAAATTTTTTTCTTTCACATACTCACTCCCTTCTGCCTCCCCAAGTATTTATTTATAACACATTGCTTTCCTTTATTGAAAGTTTATTAAAGTTCTGTTCTGAAAGGTGCTCTTCTGCCCAAGACACTGAGACCACTGCTTGAAGACTTTCCCCCCTGAAAATACAGAGTTAGAGATGGCTGTCTCCTTTTTTGCTCTGTTCAGTCTTTGTATTTTCTTTCAAATGAGTTAACCAAGACCATAATTAGCAATGTATCATCCTCAGTGTTGCTGGTAGACTTCACATGGCTACCAGTATAAATTACTGGTGGTAATTTATGCTTTTTCTGATCTAAATAAAATAGATTGATTTCAAAGAAAAAGGCCTTTGATCCTCTCACTTTTAGGTCTATCACTGCGGATTTTGGTTTTCATTTTCCTTGGATGGTAGCAGACAAGTTGGTAAAACTGTTTTATGCAACTATTTATATTTTGTGCAAAATTAAAACTTTAAATGGAACCATTCTTATTTTCAACTTCTTCTAGAAAGGCTGTTTTTATGGGTAACACATTTTCTGGCTTTCCTGTTGTCTCTTGTTTGTCACTTTGTCATTGGTGGCTTGTGGATATCTTTAAAACAATTTGCAGATCCTTTCATCACATTTTTCAGTTGATAGACTTCAAATTTAACTATGCTGCTGGCTATCGTTCTACTTTCTATTGTTATCCTGCTCTTCCTATCTTGATATTCTGAATTTGCTGAGTTCTGACATTCCAAGCAGTGAGTTAACATTTTTTCTGTGTCAACCTATTTTATGAAACCATTAAATAAAGACAGTTTCAGAGTGATATCACCAGTGATGCTGTTCCAGCCTACTTCCACTGTCTAACTTCTTTCCAAGCACCTAAATTTTAAGTTTCATTCTAAACATTGGTTTGTTGGGACTTTTTTTCTAGCTAGTTGTGGTCTGAGGTCTCCAAATACTTGCTATTTTCCCTCTTGCTTTTTTTTTCCAGCAAAATCAATGGACACTGCTGTGCAGTAGTGCCACCATTCCAGCTTCTCTGCCTCCTTTGAGTGCATCATGGTCCATGCTCTGTGGCCCAGCGTGAGTACATGACCCAGTACCAGGGAGCTAATACAAACTAACTTGTTACCTTCAGGGTAGTATGAACACCTACCTGTATCAAAAGCTTTATTGTAGGTCTTGTTCATGAAAGACCTTTACTGATATAAATAGATGAGCTACTTATAACATCAGAAAGTGAGAAAAAAATCTGTGTAAAAACTTCCAAGTAGCTACAAAGCTTTGGAATAAACTCATAGAAAAAGTGGGTTAGTATCCACGCTTTTTGATTTTATATTTTGGGGATGATTTGTGTTTCATGTTTTCTGCCATCTCCAAGTTTCATCTATATACAATACACAGTAAAACAGATCTCACTCAGTTGAGTCTATTGAAGCCAGTGTTGAAAAGTCTAAGAATAAATAGAAGTATTGGGAGTAAATTAAATACCTTGAGTCTGTGAAGGACTGAATGAGTTGTAATCGTATCAAAGAAAGTTGTGCTTTGCTGGGTTTGAAAATTGAATTCTAGTAAGAAAAATTAGTTTAAAGGATCAATAGAAATGGATTATTTTAGATGGGAAATGTGGATTTATGTTGGTTCTCACGCTACTTAAGGAATGCTCATTACCCAGGTTTGTCTGGGCTTTTTTAGTAACCATTTGTTTTCTCATCAATTTACAATCTGATGGGTAGAAATAAAGATAGTACATAATTTTATTTGTAAACACTCTACCTGCCAGTGACAATCTGGAATCACACTCTCTTATTTAGAAAGAGCACTTAAAAAGTCAAGAAAAGTCAGAATAGGAAAATTAAATCACTTATCAAGCTTGCTTTCTGAAGTAATTCATTACTTCAGACATGACAGGCAATGAAAAATGGAAAAGAAGGTAACAAAAACAGGTTATGTACTTCCTGTGTGGTTTGGTTCTTTTGCAAAAAGCACACAGGATGCAAACTCAGTACTCTGGGAGAGGGATCAGGGGGATTGTTTAGGGCAGTGTGGACATTTTTCAGAAAATTAAGAGAGCAACAATAATTTTTTTAATTAGCTTCTTCCAAGTCAACCCTCCAGTTTGTGAAAGGCAAGAAAAATATAGTTACTTATTTTTTCCAGTTCTGATTTTCCTCTCATTGCTTAAAGACCGCTTAAGACAATACCTCTCCTCCTACAGGTGGTAAGCAGGTGATCGGGTTCTTTTAAGAGCCATAAGATAGGTTCTTCAAAGGAAATTCCCATAATGATTCCCATAATGATTTGAGTTTCTGGCTATCCGTATTGACTGTCCAGTATCCTGCAAGACATCTTTTATCTGCATCTCGTGATAATGATTTTTTAAAAATTAAAAATAGGTATATATCCTCTGAAAATCTTGTATGAAGATATTAGCAAAAAAAGTCATACCCAAACCATGAATAGAACACATCCTGAGTTCTGAGACTCTGTAGTTTATATTTTAAAACTATGTTCTATATGTATTCATGGGCACATAAATGAGAGAGATTGAAAATATATGTTAAATCATACTCTATTGAATAATTGTGCAAGTACTGAAATGCCACCTGTTTGCACAATGTAAAGGGTTTCATTCTGCATGGCACTTTCTATATTTTCAGAGATATTCTTTTCAAACTGAACAAATACATCAGATAGAGAGCATTATCTGAAGGGCATAGGCTTTGCTTTGATAAGAGTTTGTTGCTTTGTCACCTAAGCAGATAGTAGAGCTGAAAGCAAAGCTCAGGATTTGCAGAAGCACCTTGGATGTTGGCTACTCAATGAGATGTAAAGATCTGTATCCATAAGATAACTCTTTAAATTCCCTGGCGAGATGTTATCAGCTCTCACTTCATCTTCTTTACCTCTATTTTCTGATTTCTAAGCAGAAGTGAGTTTTTAAAAGAAGTCTTTCAAAATTTCTTAATTTCTCCATGCATTGCCTCAATACCTGTTTGAAAGTCTTGACTTACACTGTCACCAATTAAAAAGCCCACCTATACAGCAAAATATGCCTTTAATATTTCTAACTAATATTCAAAACCAAAACTTTTGTAAATTGATATTATGTCCCTAGGGCAAGTTCTTCTGGGTGAAAGTATTAACAGATCTTTACTCAGGGCAGTTTAAAAAGAATGGAAAACCTTCTGTCAAGACTGATTTTGAGATAACACTTCATGGCATAATCTCAGTATGCATAAGGCTGTTGCTTGCCAGGGAAACTGCACTGGATGAACTCTAATGGGTTTCAGTTGCTGCTGTGTTACCAAGGACAAACATTTTCTATGGGTTCTAGTCTCTCTGAACTTACTGGGATGTTGATGTGACTCCTTTCAAGAACTCTCATTATACCACAGAATAACATAGAGTCTTGATTTCAAAATGTCTTTGAGTGTCACTAGTATTTGCTTGGAATTTGGCCCTGAATTCAGAGTAGCAAGTAAGAAAAAATACAGGTTCCTTTTAACCAAAGAGCTATAAGTTGGGATGGGTGCTACAAAAAAATCCCCACCCAAGACAGTAGGAAAGAAAACAAAGGTAATGCTGCTAAATCCTTAGAAACCTGTGGAGAAGTAGCTTGTGCTTATCTAGGATAGAAAGATGTGAAATTTACAGAATTAAGCAGAAGTCGGAAAAAAATTGACCCAGCACACAAATAAGTGTCTTCTTAACAATTCAGATTAAAGATGTGAAAATAGGTTAGAATCATAGCATGCACTGAGCTGGAAGGGACTTACAAGGGTATTCTAATCTAAACTCCCTGAAGGGACACTTTACACTAGATCAGGTTGTGAAAAGCCTCATCAAGCCTGGCTTTGACCACTTCTCTGGGCAACCTGTCCCAGTGCCTCACCAGGCTCATAGTGAAGAACTTCCTAATGTCTAATACAAGCCTGCCCTGCTCTAGTTTAAAACCATCATCCTATCACAACATGTCTTTGGAAGCAACTTTCCTGTACAATCCCTTTGGATAGTGGTAGGCTACTATACAGTCTCTCCAGCCCCATCTCTCTCAGCCTGTCCTCATAGAAGAGGTGCTTTAGCCCCTGATCATAGTCATGGCCCTACTCTGGTCCCTCTCTGTCAGGTCCATGTCCTGGATGCAGGACTCCAGGTGAGAGGTCTCACAAGAGAAGAGCAGGGTAAAGGGGCAGAGTCACCTCTCTTAATCTTCTGGCCACTGCTTTTTGTTTGGGTTTCTGGTATGCAAGCCAACATTGTTGGCTTGTGTCCAGCACTCACAAAACACATTCAAAATTATTAAATCCACTTTTTCTCTTTGACTGAAACCTGTACTTGCTGTCATACAGTAATTTTTTTTCTCTCAGTTGTCTGCATGCTTTGGCAAAAGAAAGAATACTGAAAAAAAATTAAATTAAATCATTCACTCCATTGTGGAGGAAAGGTTCTTGGAATTCAAAATAAGTAGTCTTGGGCAACTGATGCATTAAATAGAAATGGAGTCAGTCAGCAAAATACATCTGCTATGCCCCAAAAGCACTGTGTGTTCTTATCCCCTGGGCATTTCAATTTAATCTTTTGAGAAAATATTACTTTTTGTTAGGGAATCATCTCTTCACCTGTTTGTCTCTAAAAAATCAATTCTTTTTTTACTTTGACAAGCAAATTTAAAATTAAGTGCTTTTCTTTCCCATTATAGAAGGACCCATGAAAAAAATGGAGCATGCCTGCAGACCTTTCTGTGCATAGTCAGAGAACCTCACTGTGTACTGGGACACTACATAAACTAGGTCTTTAGCTTCACTTTATTTGCAGTAGTTCAGAAACAAAAGAATAAACAGTTACCTGAGAAAAAAAAAAAAAAAAACAAAAAAATAAATCTTATGAAATAAAACTTCTGTTTCCACAGAACATTAGCTTCCTGTAAGCTTAAATATTTTGGCCTCTGGATAGAATTGATGTACTTTCTTATAAAAGACAGCATGGTTTCTGATGTTTTCCCTCTTTAATAACCAAAAGACTAAATGAAACTCTTACAGAAAGCATTCAGAGTTTTGAGCATCCACTGAATTTTTGAAGGCAGGAAGGATATTCAGCATTTCAATTGGCATTCTTTAACTTTAGGGCTGGGTGCTTGTGCAGGGCATTGTTGGGAAATGTATTGATCTGCCAACATATTTGCAGGAAACATTTTTTAACCCCACCTGTCTGAATCCCTTTGACACATCTTTGGAACTACTCCTCTGCTGCCAGAGATTGACCACCCTCCACCAACTGACAATAAGGAAATGGTGTTTCATCAGCAGAAGGGCAAGGATGCTTGAATGTGAACTCGATGCAGTGAACAAGGAGGCTTGCAAAAGGGATTTTATACCTCCCCGTTATTCCTGGTTGTTACATCCTGTATTCTTGCTTTTCCTGGGCAGTGTTAAAAGCTATGCAGTAACAACAAGAATTTTAGCTTTTCACCTTTGAATGTAATGTGGTTTCTTCTGACCTAATGTAGTGTAGTAGCAAATTTCAGGCTGGAGTTCAGCCTTTGTTGAGGTAATTCAATTCATGAAACAGGAAAGAATACTGAAAAGAAAGGCCCCTCTGTGCTGTAGTTTTCCACATAAAATGAAGAAAAACACTGTTTTGGCAATCTCATTTGTCAGTAATCCACAATACTCACAGAATCTGATAGTTTTGGATGGCAGTCTCAAACTAAGAGCTTGAAAATAACAAAAGGATCACTGCACTTCCTATGCATCTAAATGAAAGTTTAGATGTGTATTAACTGGTTACATCACACCTACAATTTTGAGTTACATTCACAGCAATAGGTTCAAGTACACACCTTTTGCTGGAGTTTCTCAGACCTCTAGTTGGAAGAAAAACATTGGGTGAATGAGAAAGGAAGTACCAGAAGAGAAATAGTGCTACCATGATTTTAGTATAGCAGCAAAAGATCTAACATTTTGTGATGGTACTGGGCGGGTCACCTAACACAGACTTTATGCAAGCATTTAGTCCTTGCATGCTCACTGTGTGGGAGTTAGTTTGGGAAAAAACATCCTGATGTGCTTTGAACAGAGCTTTGTGCTCTAACTAATACATTAATGAAACAAGTGACCACAAAGAACATTGTTCCACCTGATGTATAACCATGTGGTATCTTTCTACAAAAGACAAAAGCTTGTATTTGCTTGGACTTGGGCTCCTAGTTCTGCTGAGAAATTCTTTTTAAAGGCGTATGGGTAAAAGTATTATTTGTTCTGGAGTGAAAGCAGCTTTCATCACTTGGCAGGTTCCACTAAAGATTTAAGTGGGTTTTTTGTGCTGTGGACTCTAGCTCCCTCCTAACTTGCATATCAAGTACAGATAATGTTCCTAGGTGCTCATAATTTATTGTGAATCTTCCAGTTTCTTCTACCAATGCTTAAATTAATTATAAAATAAAAGGCTAATGGGTAAAAAAGTGGATTTAGTTTATTTATACAAATTAATGCCTAATTTTGGAGACCAGGAACATAAAGCAGTGAGAAATCTTGGAGATGAGCATCTATGCAGTTTCCCTTTTCCACCATCCCATCATGATAACATGTGCATTCACGATGTCGGCACTGGACTAATATTTCTTTGCTGTAGGAACTGCCAGCAACAAGATGTAGAGGAATTAACATGAGATGAATCTCTTCCATAGCCTGAGTATGGAATTAATATTCTTTAGACTTCAGCATTCAGCCTCCCTGACATAGATTCCTGCAGCAGCAGTGGAGCTTACAGCAGTGTTGTATAGCTGTTTCCAACACCCTTTTGCTGCAGAAAACAAGTAAGCACTGAGGAAAAAGAAGATTCTTGTGTTATGAATGGTAGAATCCTTTTTCATCTTGTTTTGTCTTTGCTCTCAGCTTTTGACTGATGTTGTATTGTTCATGACAGTAATTACAGTGTCTAAAAATCTCCACATTCTTACAGCCTGTTTTTATTACTTGTTCTAATAAACATAGCTAACAGGTTGGCTTCATGTCACAGAGGGGTTGTGAAATTGAATTAACACCTGTGAAACAATTGTAGTGATAAGTGTTACAGGACAGACCATGAAGAAAAATAATGCTGGGGCTGGAACAGAGCTCAAACAATAGTAAATAAAGTGTATGACCTCATTTTGAGCCATGAAGAGATAATAAAAATGAAATGGTGGAGAGCAATACTCTATGGTCATTAGGTGCGTATGTCCATACACCAAATGACAAAGTCCTGTGACAGAAAAAAACATCAAGAACAATATAGGAAAAGAAAACACATAATCCAGATTTGTGAAGACTCTGCATGAGCCAAGACTGAAAATGCAATCTAAATCTTTGGCATCCTTTTATATTGCCTTTCTCCAGGGAGCACACCGTCACAGAAAGATAAAAACTGTGCTTGAGTAACATTTGTAGTAACAGAATTTTAAATTATGGTGGTGCTTATCATGCAGGACAAGTCAACTCTACTTCTTCTTTGACAGATTTTTCTGATAAATCAAAATAGGTGAAATTACACATAATCTAGGTGAAAGGAACAATTAAGTATTCTGGCAAATGTCATGACAGTCAATGCTGATAGAACCCTAAGCAGACCCTGATTGCAAGATAAGGATTTCTGCTGTATATCTTAATGTATTGAATTACTAATGAGAGCTCATAAATTTAACAAAAATGATGGAAGGTTAATAAAAAGATAATGGTTTTTGATTGCATTAACTTCCCAGGTGCTTATATTGCCCTTGTAGCTGTAGAAGAAGGTTGCCACTCACTCTGTAATTAGGTTGGAAGAGCTTTCTGAGTTAAGAAGCTGCACCACTTCTATTCATACTGTTTGGCAAACTGACCAATACAGACTGATATCTGTTGGACAGATAACATAGTTAAAAACTCAAAAAGCCAACTATACCTCACTTACATGAGCACTGCAATCTATCCACTCCTGAGGAACAAAGATATTTCAAACTAGCAAAGTATTTCTGAGTATTTTTGGCATCAGTTCAGTTTCTGTCTGAAACTGTGACTCACTAGGGGAGCTCACTGGTGAGATTTGTGTTATTATGTTAATATTTGCAAAGCAATTCCTTACATGAAACCATTCTGATATTTAATCTATTAAACTTAAAATGTTCAACATCTTTTAACACAGCCTCTCTTTGTCTAAGGCTTTGTGTTTCTACAGTAGAAAAAAGAAAATAGTTTGAATTGTAAAGAAAGGGAATAATAAATAATAACGAATATGTCACATTGACTTCTCCAGCAGATTTGCAAAACATGGAATGCTTACTTAAGCAATAAAAAATTGAGTAAATGAAATAAAATTGAAATTTTTTATATTTCATTACAATGTCCTGAAAATAGAATTGGGGCATAGCACTCTTCCCCTAAACTATCACATAGAAAACAATAATTTGAGTACTTTTTTTTTTAAGAGGGCACTTATTGCTGGTAATGTTTTTTTAAAAAAATAGATTCTAAAAATTAGCTCTCCACTTTGTGGAATGCACTTTTTCCCATGGTCTGTTTACCCTGCAGAGCTATTTACATTCTTGCTGCTGTATTCCAGGCTGAGGCTGTCAGTTGTGCTTTCCTTTCACTGACAAAGAGAGAAATCCCATGGTTGCCACTGTCAGGAACATTTCTCTGCCTTTATTCCACAGGGACATCAACGAGATGTCTGATCCCTCTCTGTGCACTCCTCTGTCATAGGGGTGATCACCTAAGCTTGGGCTGCCTTTACTTCTTCCTTCCACTGACAGCCACTTCTTGACATGTTATCATCATGCATGCAGAATCCTGCTCTTCTCATGTGCAAAGGTCTAACTGAACAATAAAAACCTTCAGTCAGTCCTACCATCTCCCAGGCACTGAGAAAAAATAAGCAACTGAGCACTAGCCAATGTCTCAGAATCAAACTCTGAAATGCTTTCTAGTTCTTGACATGAAGGAAATGTAAAGTGTAGAAAAGCAATCCAGAATAAAAAGTTACTACTTATATAAATAAAAAGTGCTACTTTTTTATATAAATAAAAAGTAGCACTTTTTATTTATGTATGGACAAGCATGTCCTAACTAGTATGTGCTATTTCCAAGAGAGTTTTAATTTTACATAGAATTGCTATAAATCACAGAATCATAGAATGTTTTGGGTTGGAGGAGACCACAAAGATCATCTACTTCCAACCCCCCCGCTACGGGCAAGGATACCTTCTACTGGACCAGACTGCTCAGTACCTCATCCAGTACGGCCTTAAACACTTCCAGAGAGAGGGCATCCATAACCTCTGGGTAACCTGTTCCAGTGTCTCACCACCCACTTTATACTAAACTGTACCAAATTTAAAAAAAAACAGGCAAGATCTCATTCATCATATATTAAAAAATTACACTACTCAAATTCATGTTTAAGGCATTTTTAAATTACCAGTCAGTTTGGGACAGGATCCCCCACTGAACACAGCTTCCAAACTCTACTAGGAGATTATTGTACCTCATTTCCTTCCTTGCACCATTGCACTTTTATTCCCCTTCTGACTGACAGACTCATCCTTACTGCCCATGTGATCTCTCGTGTCCCCCTTTATTTGCCTGGACATTTAATATTTCATTGTAAGATGAGATCTACTTTTTGAGAGATCCCAGGGAAAAAAAAGAAAAAAGGCAGCTTGCTTCAAATTCAAGGAGTTTACAATGAAAACACTGCCCTGCATCCTGTCCTCTTTATTACCATGAAGATCCTTTTAGCTAAAGTTTCTAGCTGAAGTACCTCAAATAACTTCAGCTGTGCACAAGGCACCAAAAGAGTTAGTCTGCTTCTCACCAAGATGTATCCCAAATCATCTAAAACATTTCAAGTTTAAAGCAAACTACCCTTACCATGAAATGCTCCTAAAGAAAAGGACTGGGATATTCTCCACGTACAAAATGTAAAAGGTTTGAGGGCATGCCCTATGTAGAAAACATTACAGTAATCTTCAGCTGAGGTGACAAATGTGTAGTGAAAATGAGAATTGTCTCCTTGCAAAATATTGAAGGAAGCCCACTTGATATCACTGCTGCAGTACCCAGTGAGACATTCAATACAGTGCTGCCCCTTCCCCAGTACATCACAAGAGGGACTGTGAAAGCACCAGCAACTGTAACAGCTCTCAAATCAACACAGTTCTACAAATAATTCAGCTCTTTTTCTTCCTTGGTGTTTGAATTGTGACCATGTAAGCAGAATCTAATCCTATAATTGTTTTCATGTTAGAAACTATCCATTAATCTTGCATTAATTTATATTTGGAGTTTTTCTCCAGATAAATCTATTTAATACTCCCTTTGGTGTTTTTCAAATGCTTCCCACGAAGCTCAGCTGATTCTTTCTTTTTGTGGTCTTAAGCTTGATTTTTTCCTTACTTTCTTATTTCTCTTTGCTCCCTCAAATTGTTTTCTTTCTCTTACCTAGTCTTTTAAATTTCTTTTTTGTAGTATAGTTTAATCTATCTCCCGTTCCCAGTCTGTGCATTTTTCCCCTTTTGCAGTCCATTCAGTCCACCAGAACTATTGTCTTATAATAGTTTTGTCCATAGTACCCATTTCCCTTTCTCATTCTAGTTCATTGATAATGAATAATGCATTCCTGTGCAATTTCAAATCTTCCTCATTTTAGTTTACTCTCAAGTAGGTGAGACTGAACAAGAAAAGAAGACAAATTAATTCCATTCCACTGGACTCAGCATACAGGCAACTGAGCAAAACTTAGAAGTGGGAAAGTGGAAAAATGGAATGAAATTAAATGAAGTGAGAGATGGACTAGAAAGTAGTAGTGGGTAAAATTGAGCACATGCTTGTGTGAAAGGGCTACACAAATACTTGGCAAAGTGACTGAACTGGAAAAAAAATAGGGAATCAAGTCCAATGAATTAGAAATGAAAAGGAGTAAATATGGCCCTAATTCAAACTGAGAGGAGAAAAAGGTCTCCACAGGAGAGGGACTAAACCTGGCAAGATGAGGGACAAAAAAAATAAAAGGCTCTAATATCTTCAGTTCCCACTGTGAGCAGTGTTTCTGTTACTACCTAGTGAGTGATAACTCTGCAGCTCAGTGGAGAGAAAATGCTCTATTAGAAATGTAGTTGATGTGCAATTAGCTCCGTAGCACAGCTAACTGTAATGTAGCCATCAGTCTATCTGAGGAGCAGCACTATTGCTGCTAGAACAGGCATCTGAGAATGCTTACTATTTCAGCTTTGTGAGGAGAAGATGCTTAAATATCTGATTATTCTTTGATCTTGTTCCTATCAGTTACATTGTGAAATCTGGCTTTTCTTCAGACTGCAGATGATTTGACTGTCATAAGCTGGAAGAGTAGTTTTGATTACATTGTTGCAATAAAAATGTACCTAAATTGGTTTTGATGGAATTTGGACACCTGTTAGTTAAATATTGTTAAATATCTGCATTGAGCCAAAAGCCTGAGCATTATTTCAACTGCAGAAGATTCACAAATATGGAAAAAATAGAAGTAGCTGCTACTGTTGTAATACTGTCTGTAGACTGTATTAGCCTTATAGACTGCCTTGTTGTAAAGTGTTTTAAAATTAGCATGGTGGGAAATTCAAGGAGGGTGCAAAATTGACACAGAAATGTTAGGTTATGGATGATTAAATATCTCTAGCATTGGACCAAGCCATCACGTCAGGGGCCAGCAGTGTGCTCTTGTGGCAAAGGTGCCTCATGGTATCCTGGGCTGCATGAGGAGGAACATTGTCCAAAGGTCATGGGAGGTAATCCTCTCTCTCTGTTCAGCACTGATGTGGCCACATCTGGAGAACTGAGTCCATTTCTGAGCTCCTCGGTACAAGAAAAATGTGAACCAGAGGAAGTCTGGCAAAGGACCTTATAAGATGCTGAAGGGAGTGGAGCATCTCACATCTATGGCTGAGAGAGCTGAGACTGTTCAGCACAGAATTCTGTCTGAGGAAATGACATTGGAAGGAACAAATGTATCCAATCAATCAATGCATGGATCCATAGCTGGTGCCACCAACACAACTTTGGATTTTTTGACGATGGCTTATGCAGCACCAGGAATGTTATCATCAGGTGGGGGATGCTTGCCCAAGAGACTGCAAGGCTCATTGATAGGGCTTTAAACTAGATGTGAGGGGAAAAGAGGTAGCTGGGCTTGCACTGGTGGGGCAGGGTTCTAATATCCATGAAGATCAGGAGGCCTCCCATCCCCCTGGGGTGCAATTAGCTGCTCAGCTCACTCCCTGAAATGTCTGTACACCAATACACACAGCTTGGGGAATAAAAAGGAGAGGATGCAAAGAAGATGGAAGACTCTTCTCATTGCTGCCCAGAGAAAGCACTGACTGAGTTCTGCCCAGGGAGTTTGTGGAGTTTCCATCCTTGGAGATATTCAAGAGCCACCTGGATAAAGTCCCAGGCAAAAGGCCACAGATGACCCTGCTTGAGGAGGGGCTTGGATGAGATGACCACCTGAGTTCCCTGAGAACCTCGATCAATTTGTGATCAGCCCTGTTGGCTTCTGACTGACACTGTTCAAGATCTGGGCTCAGCACTCCAGTGGAAGCCAGTACTAAGTAAGATCTCAGCATGGATCTCTAAAGTGTGAAAGAGGTGCTATAACAAGAAAACATTTTTTTTTCTATTAGTCATTTTGTTCTCTTGCTACATCTACCGAAGACCTGCTGCCTGTCTTTATTTTCAGTTAATGTGACTCGTATATGTGCAGAATAAAAATTATTAAGGCAAATAAAATTCTTTCTACTTGTTCTTCTTTGCTAAAGAGCATTATGACTGTATTTGGAGTATTTTACTACCTGCTGTTACAAAAGAATTCATTTGTTCATTGCAATTTCCTTGTAGTTCCTCATTTAACTTAAAACACTTTATAAGAGATAATCAAATTGCTGTTTTCTCTTTGTTTTATATTAGTACAAGTTTTGATTTAACTATAAATATACAGCATGTAAACCTTAGAATTTCTATATGGCTATGTATTAATATTTTTTATCTTTAAATGAGATAAAAATAACTGCCAGTTCACAAGCAGTTCTCCTGGGTTGGAACAATCTTACTGCTTCTCAGTTAATCATAAAGCAGCAAAGATTGGAAGAGAGGAATTAAAATAAAAATACCTGAAAGCAGCTCTAATTATGTCTATAATGCCTTACCTCAGTGAAAAAAAACATACTGACATACTGAAGCATCTCTGTTAAGTGTGACAAGTTAACCACACCTCTGTTACATAAATTACCCTTGAGGTATCATATTTTCTGTAGACACAAGGTTAAATGTGTTAGAAATTTTCCTAAGGGGACCTGAGGCTTGGCTTTGATAAGATTTTTGAACAGAACAATTTTGGCTATTGTTAACAAAGGATGAGGCTGAAACCTGGGCATCAGTGTATATGAAGTAAAAACAGAGGCATGTAATGTGATCCTGGGTCTGAGGACATTTTAATAGGATATGGGATGGCAGGACTAGGAGTAATGGATGCAAAGTGGAAGAGGGTAGATTTAGGCTGAACATAATAAAGAAGCTCTTTACTGTGAGGGTGGTGAGACACTGGAAGTGGATGCCCCCTCCCTGGAGGTGTTTAAGGCCAGGCTGGATGAGGCACTGAGCAACCTGGTCTAGTGGGAGGTGTCCCTGCCATGGGGTTGGAACTAGATAATCTTGAAGGTCCCTTCCAACCCAAACCATTCTATGATTCTGAACTCCTATCTCAAATTGCTTGGGAGAAAGACAACCTCCTCCAGTGTTTGTTTTTCTTTTCCTTTTCCTCATACAAAAGCTTAATATATTTTTTCCTTCTTTATTTCTACAGTAGCTTGGAAAAAAAGGGTGAGGATTTAGAATCTTGAGACTTATCAAAATGCTTCCACTGTCATTAAATAAAAGAAATCTAGATAAATTTTAGCATCTTGCAAAAATTATAAGTTATAAATAATATAAATAATTATAAATACAGCAAAGTGTAAGTCTTGCGGATTATTTTCCCAGAGAATTACCTAAAAGCCCAGTGATAAGCTTTCACAGAGAAGTGGTATACTCCTGGGTAAATAGTTTATTAGTAAGATATAGCAAAGTGAGGGCACCATATGTATATTTTTGGTGCAGTTTCTAACTAGTGGTAGGATTTCATAAGCTGCACTTGCAGAGAAACTCTATTTGAGATTCTGAAGAGTAAAATACTAAAATGTAAATAGTGGAAAGATAGCTGTTGTGGTGTGTGAATTTTTGAGGCATGAGTTTGGACCAATGTTAGGAGTAGGACTGCCTGAATTTTTAACTGGTTTGGCTATAGCCTGAAAAGTTTATTCAAGTCAATTGTACTTTTGTGAGGGTTTTGGTTCCCTGCCAAATAACAGCTGCAGCACAGCACCATAGTGAAAGCTAGATGAAAAAGCATATGGAATAAAGTATTACTTAAATGAGTCTGTGGGCATGTTGTTCATCCATCAGAAAGGAATGCATGACAAATCCCTCAAATAGTAAAGGCAATAGTAAAGTGTAACTTATGAAAAATAAAATAAACATGCTCCACTGGACCTCTGTAATGTGCTTCTGGGATCAAGGACTTTTTCTAACAGTCCTGTTGGAGCTCAGTCACCCACCACTGGCTGGTTTCCTGTTGGCCTATGTCTGAGCGAAACACCATCACTCTGAGAAGAGTTGCTAGGCAACAGCTGGGCATAAAATAGTTAATAGTTTTTTGAATTTTCTTCCCTCACTTTTCTACAGGTAAAACTCTGTATTTTGTTAGGATGGTATTATAGCATCAAGATACAGAGTTATTTTCAGCTACGCTGTTGAAATAACTATGAAAAAAACACTAGAGAAGGTAAAAATATACTTTGATATTTAAGAACCAAAGAAAATATCTTCACATTTCAAATCTTGGTTTGCCTGTATGTATTAATAAACCAGCATCACCCTTAATAAGCACAAGGTCTATAGTGCACCTACTTTTGCAATCCAGAAGTCTTATTTCAGGATTCAATGGTCATAGAACCACAGAAATATAGAATTGCCTAGCTTGGAATGGTCCTCTAGAATCTTATGAGTCCAGGTATCAGTATATCAATACCAAGTCCATCCCAAAGTGCTGGACCCAGCACACCTCAGCACCACATCTGCACATCTTTACTTGTTACTTGGGAGAAGATATTGAACCTCACTTTACCTCATCCTCCTTGCAGGTAGCTGCAGAGAGTGAAAAGGTCTCACCTCAGCCTCATTTTCTCCAGGCTAAACATCCCCAGGTCCCTCAGGGTCTCCTCATAAGACTTGTCATTCTCCAGACCACTCATCAGCTTGGTTGCTCCAGTACCTCAATGTCTTTCTTTACTCAAGGTTAGGGCTCACTAGGGTTGTGTACAGGGGGAAGATCACTTCCCTAGTCCTACTCACTGCAGTATTCTTTGTACAGGTCAGGATGCTGCTGGCATTCATGGACACCTAGCACCACTCCTGGTTAACAGACTTTTTTATAAATGTGATAGGTTGTTAATTATTTTAGCCACTTTCACAGTCCCTCTGATGCTCATTTGCTACAGCTTTGCCCCTCACAAGGTTGCTGAAGGTGCTCCGTTAAGGTCCCAGCTGTGCAAATCTGACTTTGAGGTGAGAAAGTGCAATCCTGTGCTTCCAGAATTGAATTTACAATTCTGGCCCTCTTATCCTCCCACTGGGCCTTAGGTTAGCTAATACAAAGTTGGTAGTTGCTCTAGGCTCTCATAAGAATAGCAGTGGAGCTTATCTACAATAAGCCAGCTTTCAGAAAATTTAGTGCTATTTATTTAAGGGTGAAAAAAGACACGGCAGAAAAGTGTTTTACAAAGCAATCTCCCTACAGTTATTGCACATTAGCTGCACGTAGTTCTGGCAAAAAGAAATAATTTGTTTCTCAAGTCTGTGTTGCTTTCTCCACTTTTCCTCAGATATGGACAGACCTTTCCTTAGTCCTTTCACCAAGTTCTGTGTGATGATTTTTTAAACTGCAGCAAACTGTTTTCCCAGGCTGCAGGAAAGCTTTATTTTCCCTAGCTGTGTTCTTCACTTTCCTGAAGTAACTTAGGATATCAAAGCTAGATATCACATTCACAGCAGTGATACATTTTGGCAAATGTAAAGTCTCTAAGTAAGATTTAGAACAATAATCTTCAAAGTCTCACCTGTTAAAAGCATCAAAAATGGCTTTGAAAACTCTATTAGTGTCAAAAGCTGAGATTTTCAGCAAAGAAATGAAGGACAGGTTTAACAGTTTTACTCCAGTTCAGAAAAAGTGCAACACATCTTTGTGCAAGGTGAGCTAAAAATACTGGAGAAGACGTTGCCCCCATTTGATTTCCTTGGGTTGCAAGAATGGTAGTTGAATGACCTCATCTATCAGCAAAACTGAAGGGCTAGAACAGTGTTTATGTTTAGGTTCTGCATTAATCCTCATGTAAAATGTTTCTTTTCCTGTGTTCCTGTCTTTCCTAAGCTCCTTAGAGCTTTTCCAGAGGTGCTGACCTACTACTGAATTAGCTCAATTTAGGCCCTAGGAGCCTGCATAATTTTAATTCACAGGAAGTATTTTGGTCGAGATTGTGAGCTAGTCATCAGCTGGGTTACAGCGTGGCCCCAAAATATCACTTGCTATGACAGATGGTACAGGAGTAGCTTCCACATATAGCACTGTTTCAAACTGTGACAGAAATCTTCTCTAGTGAAACTGAAAAGTTTAGCTTCACCTTTCAGAAAAAATGACATTTATATCTTGCCTGCTGTAACAGCTAATAATAGTGACTTCGTCTGCTACTTGCTGACAAACCTGATTTTCAAGTCGCAAGACAGCTCTTTTCACATGACTTTCCCTAAATCAGCTGGTTACCCTAAAAACAAACAGTAATGATTTTACTACCATGGGGCAGCAGAGGGGAAATGACATGATAGCTTTCCACTGATTGAGGCCAGAACTCAGGGAGAGTTGCAGTATTTTTTTAACTCTGAGATCAAATGGAAGACATTTTTATTTTGCCTGTAATGAGGTAGGAATTTATGTGGCTGTGGTTCCAGTGTGCACGCCATAGTCAGTTCTAAATGTGTAATCACTTCATTCCCTTTGGGTGACTTGACTTATCTAAATATTAATGTTCCTTTTACATATAATGTTACAGCAGTCATAACTGTACTCCCTTCCAAATCAATCATTGTAATGACTCTATAGGCTGAGGGTGGAATGCATTACTGACTTAGGACTATCTCAGCCTCACTTTATGCAGGTTTTAAACTGAATTTACCTATTCTACAAGTAAATAAAGAGTCTAAGATTCTTGTGCTGCACTGGACTGAAGAAGATTTCTTTTATTAGTGAGGTGAACCAGGATTGATTGATGCAGCAGAGGACTAAAGCAGCATGCCAAAATTCCATAGCATTTCAATGTATCTGAAGATTAATACTGTTAAAAAAAAAAAAACAATTGTCAATGGCTATCCAACTGACTGCACAGAGATACATCCCTTCCTTTTCTTAGTTCAACAAAGCCAAGGGCATGGTCTTGCATTTGGGCTGGGCAACTCCAAGCACAGATACAGGCTGGGTGGAGAGTGGCTTGAGTGCAGCCCTGAAGATAAGGATTTTGGGGTGTCAGTGGATGCAAAACTCAACATGAACCACCAGTGTGCACTTACAGCCCAGAAGGCCAACCCAAGCCTGGACTACATCAATAGAGGTGTGGTTGGAAGGTCAAGGGAGGTGATTTTGCCCCTCTACTCAGCTCTGGTGAGGCTCCAGCTGGATTACTGTGTCCAGTTGTGGAGCCCTCAACATAAGAAAGACATTGACCTGCTGAAGCGGGTCCAGAGGAGAGCTATCATAGTCAGAGAGCTGGAGCACATCTCT
>VZTY01006822.1:0-99589 GCA_013400935.1 Turnix velox | reverse complement strand
TAAGTTCTCTTCCAACTCAAACTATTCTATGATTCTAAAACAAAAGTTGGAGTGTTTGACTGTTGCAAGCCTACTACATCATGTTCATGGCAGGTTTTTTTTCTTTTTTACACAGCAGTATATAAATAAATTAATATCATAACAGAGGTCACTATACCAAGTATCTATAGTTAAGTATGAGAGACTACAGTGCAGCTGCTGAACAAAATTGAAGTATCCAGTGTCCCCCAACATTTTTATACCACTTCTGCACATTCAGTGGGTTCAAGCTCACTAGCATAACTGGTAATCTTCCACATTAATTACATACCATGCACTACAATTGATTTCTAGGAATTATTGGCTCAGCCATGGCAACAGAAATGCAATTTTTCAGTAGCTGCTATGTGACTAAACCATTGTCTCAAAACTGATCTGTCACTTAAATTCCACCCCTCTGGTTTGGATACTTTATTTCAAGTTTGACTTACTAATTCTTCACAGAAACTGCCTCAGTCCCATTCTCTGGTTGGTGAAAAAAAAGGAAAAAAAAATCACCAGACAAACCAATCACAATTCTGAGACATCCCTTAATGCTCAGTGAAGTGAATTATTTCTGCATCTTAGTAACAGAATTATAAAAAAAGGTTGTGTTCAGAACTGTCTCTTGCTGAGTATGGGGGAATACTAATTCCTTGGCTGATTTCTCTCTTTCACTCCCTTTTTAATTTCTTATTCTGCTAAACTCCTGCAAAGCAGTAGTCTTCATAGCAACATCAGAGTTGTGTTAGCATTATTCAATGTAGCCCACCAAAACATCTTGACAGTGTCTTGGGAAAGATGACATAATGCAGATATCAAGTATTACTTCAAGTGATGCTGAAATCTGAAAATAAATCAGTTGCTTCACTTTTTGAGTCTGAAAGAGTTATACCTTGTCAATATTTTCACAGTAAACTGAATTGAACTGTTGTGCCCAAGTCTTTTGAGGACTTAACACCACTTATGCAATTGTCTTGGTTTGCTGAAGAGTACTTTCATCTGGCAGGCTGGAGTCTTTGCAGTGAGTCTGCAAAGCATGATTTCAAGGTTGGTCCTCAAAGGCTGGGATGTCTGTATTGTGCCAGCCTTAGTTTGGTTGGCATGTCCTTTAGATTCAATTTCTTCTCATTTTTAGAACATTTGTCCCCACTATTGCCTTTCATCTTTGTTTTTTATTGGTCCTCTTCTCTGCTGGACTTGATCTCTGTGACTGTTGCCCAGAAAATGGCACTGATCTTACAGCTTTTTTCACATCTCATTGCACATTTCCTTAGAACTAGAGAGGGGGAAATCAATTACTGACCACATTCTGCAAAATGCAGCCCAAGATTGGATCTTGAAAAAAATTTCCCCAAAAAATTCATTTTAAGGCATGCTAACAAAGATGTGCAACCAGATTTATATATAATGAATATAATATACATTAAGTGAATACAAACTTTAAACATTAAATGAACTAAATTAAACACTGAGTGAATATAACCAAGATGGAAAAGTAAGGAGAATGACTACGTGATATGTTATCGGTACCATGTAGAAATAAATTCTGAAAATAGCATCCAATTTTTGCAAGATGATTTTCTAATTTAAAACTTGAGCTAAAATTCTGTGAGTGTAAGAAGTAAAACTTTTTTCTGTCTAATGTAAGTAAAACTGACATGCAGTTCCCTCAGAATTTTAATGGGTACTGAAATACCTTAGTCTCCTTGGAATAACCATAGTCACACATAGTCATTTCTGAAAATGTTACTGAAATTGCCTCAGCTATCATGCTTTGTAGAACATGACCTTCCTCTATAGGTCACTGAGAGTTCTTTAAGATATCCTGTCTTTCAATATGACTTCATTGACAGTTGCTGGATGAGTGCATACCAAAAATACAATAGGGAGGTTTTTTTCCTTTTATAAACTTCTGCTGAATAACATAGAAAAAAATCCATGGCAACTTTAGGACATCTTGATTTTCTTTAATGCTGTTATATAATCAATCTTTTCTCCCAATTCCTCATTTCCCACTCTCTGTTCACTCTGCCTCCCCCCACATTTCTACAGGTCTCTTATTTCTTTGGTACCCAGCGGAACAAAATATGCTTGTGCTTCCCCATGGAAGAATTTTATTATGTTTTTTTCCCAGACAGCAGTAATCTATTGGTACATGATATGAAATTCATTATTTTTCCATTGCATTAATTCAAAGTGCCCTAAGCAGAGTTTGTGTGCCTGGAGACTAAAATGATTGGAATTTGGGAAACTGTGTGTGTTTATAATACACAAATATTTATTTGACTGTGTGGTATTAATGTATTCATACCATTGTCATTTAAGTATATTAAAGATTTACCAGGGAATTTTAGAGCTTTGCTGAGAGATGCAAAACCACTGAAGAATGAATTTATACAGGATAAAAATTCAGAGTCTAATACAGTAGCATTAGCACCCCTTTACAAAACTCTGTGACTCATCTTTTCTCCATTTTTACCTTTTAAGTCCTTATTACTTCTCTGACAGATTAGTATGTGATGATGCAATTTTACCAAAACTCAAGAATTGTATTACTTCAAATGCAAGATAAGAATTTCTAAGTGTGCTTAGGTTTACTAAAACAAATATAACAAGGAATTTCTTCATATCATCCTTACATAATGTACTTGAAATACACGACAAAATAAAACAAGTAGAAGTGCTGTCACCGAAATTTATGGTATAAAAAAGTCACAATGTGCTTGCACCTAGAAACAACTTGTATAGTAGTAAACCAGAAAGAAATGGATTAAAGTCAAATTAAAAATAAAAAAAAAAAAACAATTCTAATTCTAAAAAAAAATTGTAGCTGAGAAACACAGGTGAATAACATGCACTGCCTTCAGGTGAGAGCTGAAAGTCCTGTTCCAGGTGCCACTATTGTAGCAGGTGGGTGTTGTGCTGACCTAGAGACATCAGCTTCTGTCAGCCACTTGTTTTGTTGTAGTCAGAGATTTGTGTTCCTCGGGAGCCTTCAAACCTGCTTGCTACACAACAGGAGCACAAGAGTTTCACTTGATTGGCTGTGAGCTAAAAATAGCTCCACCCTACCTAATAGCCAATACGTTGTCTTCAAAGGATAGACTAGAGATAAGAACCCAAAAGTAAAGAGAAGGCTGAAGAAACACTTCTATTTGTAAACAAGACAACTGAAAAAAAATTAAATTTCTTTTGTGGCATGTTTTTTCTTGTACTTTCTGTTTTTTCTTTTTCTGTAAACAGATTATAGCTTTCACAACCCTGAACTTCAATAGTTACATTTTTGTATGAAGTAATCTGCAATACTTCAGCTGAATTGAGGTTATTGCTATTAAATATTCAAGATGTGGCTTATTTTGAAACAGATACTGATCATATATTAATTTGATGAATGTGATTATTAAAACAGGGGTTTAGGACCAATGCATCTTCACCATTGACTTTCCTTGAATATTTCCTCAAGATTTCTGCTGCTATAAACTCAGTCCCTGGAGTATACCCTGACAATGAACACAAAGCAAATGGGTTTATTAAATTTAGGTGATGCCCATGATCAGTATTGATCCTGTAGCTGAAAGAGACGCATGCTTTTCTATGAAAATATCTTTGAACTCAAGTATTTTGATAGTAGAAGTAGATTATTATTATTTTATTATATATGAAGAATGAAACAAGGCAGATTTGAGGCTAGAGAGCAGCACTATTTGGTCTGAAGATGCATGGTTTCCTTCACTTAATTTATTTGTATAGTGGTAGAACATCCAAGCTGGATGATGGAATGAAAAGATGAAGAGGTTTATAACACCTGAATGCTGTTCTAAGAATTTGTCATCTTAAAGAGTTTTCTTGGTTTTATATTGCCATTTTCCAGATGAAGAACTGAAATACAAATGAGAGACATGACTATTCTGAGGTCAAACAGAAAGGAATAAAAGTTTCCATTCCACTGCTTGAAATATAGCCTCTCTTTCAAACACAAATATCCTCCCTCTCTCAGTTTTGTTTTAATTTTCAGCTTCATTTGACATCTCAACAGTAGCAGAAACACAACAAAGGGTTATGTTTAAATAGAGAAAATTCTGAATCTCATTCATGTACATGACATTTTGGGGGGACACAGAATCCCCAGAACTGCTAGGCAAAGCATATATGACCATTCTTTTGGCACCTGCAGTGAATGAGCCTAACTTCTCCCCAGTTTCTCATTTCCTCATAGCATAGTTTTAAGACAGCTATCTATCAGACTTGGGCAATTTTCTATGCACTGGAAAGCCCATGATGCAATCTGTATTTGAGCTGGACAGCCTGGCATTTTGGTAGAGGAAAATCATTACTAGCACCAGCTAACACAAGAATGACTGCAGCTCTATACAGCTTACCTTTCAATTTATAAAAAAGTGCCACTTTTTCTCAGTTTATTTCAGAGTTTTCTAGTTACCCAAAAGCTTGTGCGCTTATACAAATAAGTAGTGTGCTCTATCCCTTAAGGAGAGAAGTCTAGGGCTTTGGGTTTTTTTCTTCTTTAATCTTTGAACTAATAAAGAGAACATTATTAAATCAAATTTTCACATTCTGTGCCCCAGACTAATATTACACTGACATCCACTTGGAATTGGCTGCATACAGAAGCTCGGAAAAAAAAGCTGTGAAGAAACAAGTGTTCGATTAGTTTTACTTCTGCTGTTTTCAAAATTAATCTCAAAAGAACACAAGATACACGTTGTAGTGCCGTGTGCAATACACCAAGACTAATAAAGTATCCAAATAGGGCCTACATTTGCTATTCATTTCATGAAAGAGTGGAGCATATGCTCACATTTTCTTTGAACAGAAGAGAGCTTTTTTAATATCCTTTGTTATATGTGTTGTAATATTTACCAGCTTCTACTGTGCAGGCAAGGCTATTACTGAGTCATTCCATGCTTTGTACAGCTCCAAAAGGCAGTATGGTACTCTCTGGGCTTTTTTTTGTTAGTTTAGGTCTCAGTGAGGGGTCCCTAGAGTAATTTTTTTTTGCATTTATTGTTAGATTCTTCCATTCCAAAGTCTATCTGTATTTATGAAAGGAAATTGTTCATACATCATACTTAGTAATTGCCATCCTCACCTTTTAAACACACAAGAACTGCCTGGGAACTCAGTCCCAAGGCCATCTGAAATATTTGCTTAAGATCAATCTGTTTGATTAGACTTTTACTTGATGACTTATGCATGTTTGACTAATGATTTATGAAGCACCTGATGGCCTATATAAAGACTTTTAGGAAATGTTGCATTCATGAGAAAAGATCCCCCATGACAGTAAAGGGAAGAGTTCCTTGAAATGAATAGAGTTAATCTTGCACAACTTCCAGACCATCCATATTCTTCCTCTCCTCTGAAACTTATTCAGTTCCCAGACCCTACCTGTGAATAGTTCTGGAGGAATTCAAGAGAGGTGAAGACAGCACTATGAGGTTTTTAATTAATTATTTATATGAATTGAAAACTTTTCCAGACACGTGTGTGGAGGCAAATAAGTATTAATTCCTGCTATGATCACCTTTGAAACTTTGTGATATTTATCGAATCTATAGACAGCAAGTTATTTGCTTTTCAGATAGTACTTATTTCTGATTGATTTTTTTAGATTAAAAATTGGCTGATATTGAAGATATTATAATATAGAATATATATTCTGTTCTCCAGTTTGACCTGTCAACAAAGAACATTGAGCTTTTAAAGCAGGAAAAGGAGATTTAGAAGAATTTTATGCCTGTACACTGCATTCTGTCTTCCCAATGGATCACTTGTTGAGGTCAGTATCCTGATTTGCTCAGAAATCTGTATTAAGGAAGCTAATGCATTATTCCTAAGTTTATTTAGGGTTTACTACTGAAAATTAAAACATTAAAATTACCATTCGAACATTTAAAGCAATCCAATATATTGAAAAATCTCAGTGTAACATAGTATTTAAAATAACACCCATAGAAAATGCACTTACTTTCAAAGCTGTTTTCTTCTTCATGATGACTGATCAAGACAAAACAGTTCTGAGAGAATCTGCAATTATTTTGACAAATTTTAATGTTCTGAGTTGTGTTTGTCATAGACACATCTAAGAAGATGATGATGTATTATTGAAAAGGGAGTTATGCATTAGCAGCTATACTTCCTGAATAACTGAAATGATTAAAGTTATTTATCAGTGCTAATTATTTTTTTCCAAGTGTACATCTAAAATAAAATACTGGGTAGAACTGGATAACATGTTTGTCCTAATGAGCTTTGGGCAGCTATTTTGGTTTGTTTGTTTCTTTACTTGTTCCTTTGAACTGATGAGGTGATGAGTGAAATATGTAACTCATTCAAAAACCTAATAAACCTTTTATGCTACCCCAATGTGTATTCTGCTTAAGCAATGTACTGAGCAGAAGTGTATTTTAGAACTGGTTTGGGGTTTCATTGTAACTATTTTTCATATCCTTCTGGCTGTGCTCATTTCTCTAAGAAATACTTACAGACAGAGGAGGAGGAGAAAAATAATACATCAAAAAGAATAAAGAATCTAAAAATTACCAACCGTACTTTCCCATTGCAGTCCCTACTCTCAAAAAACCAAAACCTGCTACAGATTATTAGGTGATGTTTATGGACAGTTAGACTACTAGTAAATCTAGTAGCAACTAGTAAATGTTATTTCCTATAAAAAAGTAGGCTTTAATGTTCTAGTAATCTCATGTGGATGACTGTGTTACTGGACTTGAGCTGCTTCTTCTAGCGCAAGTGTACTCAGCATAGCAGTCTGCAGTAACTTTGAAAAGACAACTGTACTTTGAATTAAAAAATAAGTATTTGTTTGTTATGGGATATTGTCTTTTCATTTGGGGTTTTTTTTGTCTCCTTGTTGCCCTGTGAAATCTTATTCTTCTGGAGATGGATAGGATAAAAGTAGATACCTAGGTTAATGTGCATGACACTTGAATCTGATCACCTTTACAATAATAAACATAAGATCACTGACTTTTGAGCAGTTAGCATGGTGAATATTTTTTGAACATTTTCAATTGAAGGCTTTTTCACAAATAGTATTTCATAAGGAAGGGATCTTTGGATATAAGTCTGTCAGGATGTAATATATATAAGAGAGAAGATTTGAAACTAGCCACAAAATTCCAATTTACAGTAATGACTGCCCTTTCAGTTTAAAAAGGATGGATGGATTGTATTTGCTGGGCGAAAAGGAGTCTGTGAATTGAGAGGATAAGAGGACAGGTTTTTATACACTTTTTAAAATATAAATTTGCAGAAGTAGCCTGGCTGAATCTGTAAACTGATTGGCTATCTTGGTTTCCCAGCAGCATAATTGCTAAATACAGACCTAACTTGCACAGCAAGGAAAAAAGTTGAAGCTGAGCTTTTAAAATATTTCTGTGATCTCAGCAACATCACTCAGTGTACTCAAAGATAATAGAATTTTAAATGGAAGATAAATACGAATACACTTGATTGGCATGAAAGAGGATGGCAAAGCACAGCCTCCAACTTATTAATGTCTAAAAAAATATGACTAGGCTAAAGATGAGACTGAAATGCCATTTTCTCAAATATACTCAAACATACTCAAAATCATTTCCATAATG
The DNA here is from genome assembly GCA_013400935.1 of Turnix velox. Lineage (NCBI taxonomy): Eukaryota > Metazoa > Chordata > Aves > Charadriiformes > Turnicidae > Turnix > Turnix velox. Next base: position 91,943 of record VZTY01006822.1, on the reverse strand, counting down.
GAAGAACACAGAGAGACATACTCTTCTTGAGAGGAAAATACCAACCAAAATCAGGATCTTCAAACTACAGTATCTCAGTGAAGGCTGGAAGGATGACGTTCAGCTTTTTCTGGAGGGAAAAAAGAAACTGAGTATCTGAATACTTCAATCCAGGTAGAAGAAGCTAGAGCTATAAGATGTTATCTTTTGCTCTCTTCATTTACTTAAGCTGTTAAAATCAAACTCTAAGAAGCAGTAGGATTTGAGCACAAGCTGAGAACTATATCAGAAAAATGCTTGCTGACTTGCTACTCTGCTGCTGCTGTTGTAGAGAGTCTATGAAATATTTCTGTCTCTTAATGAAAATCAGGCCCATAGGAATAGATCGAAACTGCAGACAAAATAAAAGCTATGAAGGCAGCCCTTCACAGGACTTCTAAATGGGTACAGGCAATGTGAGACAGACCATCCTAATATATAGGTATTTTAAATTTGTTTTTTCTTTAATGACTTGGTCCTCCATCACACAGGGCAATATGTAAATTGGTAATTCAAACAGCGCTTGGAAGTCTCTGCGTCTGGATATCACAGTGTCCTTCCTGATCCTCTATCAGTCTCATAACTGCATATGCATCAGACCCACTCACTTTCTTTTTATGTTTTTGCTATGAAGGAAGGAAGACTAGACATTTGTAATGAAAGGCAACCCCAGTACTCTCTGTCCACATCTCTCATCCTGATGAATGGAAAACTAAGATCTTGGGATGAGCAATGAGATACACTCAATCACTGCTTGTTCTAGGAGCTGCCTTGGCGATGTGAATACTCTCATGAACCTGCGAACAAATTCCTCAAAGACATTGTAGCCTTTAGCTTCTATATCAGCAACCTTGATGAGTGAATCCTTGGTTTCCCAAGCTGCTGTTATCCATACTGAAACAACTTAAATAAGCTGTAACCGAAAGTGAGGGGGAAACAGAAGTGAGGGTAGATTCAGGCTAGATATAAGAATGAAATTCTTTACTGTGAGGATGGTGAAACACTGGAACAGGTTGCCCAGAGAGACTGTGAATGCCCCCTCTCTGGAAGTGTTTAAGGCCAGGCTGGACAAGGCACTGAGCAACCTGATCTAATGGGAGGTGTCCTTGCCTACGGCAGAGGAGTTGGAACTAGATGATCTTTAAGGTACCTTCCAACCCAAACTGTTCTATGATTCTGTGAACTACTTACTGATTCCACCAGATAACATAGCTCTTCTCTGCTTCCACCCTTGTCCATAACCCAGCAAGAATCAGCTAGCTGGCTGTCAAGCTCTGTGCATACATCAATCCATTTAGTTCTTTGTTAATCAGTTCAGCTGGTCTGCAGCACAGTGAAGTGCAATACAGAGTTGTCAGCTGCACTACAACTGCAACACTGTGACTGGAATACTAAAACATGTCTGCTACCTTTTGGAGGATGTCTTCATGTTTGACAAGCAGCTTAACACAAGATTACACATGAAAAGGAAATATCTTCCAGGATATTTACATTTAAAACACTTCCAAATATTTATACTACTGACAGTTTTGGTAACTGTTGGCATTTTAAGTTCTTCTAATTGATCTCTAGAAGTGCTCAATCAAATTTTTAAACAGATCAGAGATGGCATTAAGTATTTGCATTGCATTAGTTGTGACAGCAACAGAAGTGCTTGTTAATTTGGATTTTTTAATAAACCATAGAATACTGTATTTTCCTACAGTGAGACAACCTCTGGTCAAATTTTCTTAATAAATTGAAGTCAATAATTTGATTGGTCTTTAATTCCCTTTTCCTTCAGCTGGTTGTGTTTACTACATGATTCATTTAAAGACATGATAGTGATACTCAATGACATTTATTTCATTATTTGTTCATTAACTTCTTATTTATGAAGGTGCATAGCTTTCCACTTTTAACAGTTTCCTCTGAGCTATTTTATCTTAGGGGGTTTTCTTTATTAGTTTCAGTGCAAAACTATCTACATGTTAAACTCCTTAGTCAGGATTTTCAAAGGATAAAAGTCCAAACCTCTCTCTTGATTGCACATGTTATTTACTGTCCTGAAGACTCTCTGGTGCACCACATATGAGTATTCTCATAATGTCTCTCACAATCATAAGATGAACAAGACTTTCATCACAGAAGTAGCAGCCACATCTACCATTTCAGTAGTTGGGAGAAATGCAACAAAACTCTTGTCTTCAAGAGAAAATTCTCTTGTGAATAGTGCTCCTGTCAGGTTGGGAAGACAGGATCAAAACCCTGTTTCAAGGCCCTTGGGGAAGCCCTAATGTCTTTCTCCAGCCCATGGCTCCATGACAGGCATCCAAGCTGTCAGCTCCTGGCACAGTGATGACGCAGCAGGGCTGCTCCCCAGTTCCCCACAGCTTTGTCTTGCTGGGCTCACTTTCCAGCCTTGGCCTGTCCCAGTCCTGAGGGAGGTGCCTGATGCCAGGGGCTGGGGCTGCCCCTGCCCTGATGGCTGCACTGCTCCAGGCTGGGGCAACAGGACAGGCCTTCTGCCATGGCAAGACTCCCACTGTCTTCAGCCTTAGGGATCCCCCAGCCCTGCTGTGCCCAGACAGCTGCTGCCTTCTCAGGTCATTTGTTCCTTTCTGTATTCTGAATGCAATTGCACCTCTTTGTTTCTTTGCTTTACCTTACTTCAACAGAAAATACCACATCAATGAGCATGGCAGGGGACATGGCAGCATCACAGATGGCAGAGCACTGCTACCACCAAGTGCTGCCACCTTCACCTGCCTTTCCTGCACCTTTGTAATTTTTTCTTGCATGTCTTGTGGTTGAGTGGCCATTCTAATTCCTTTAGTGCATCCCCTCTTAGAAATGCAAAGTGTTTTTATAGCCTTGTGCATCAGCTAGGAGTTTTCCTGTGCTTATATTTCCAATGGTTGCTCAGGGAGTTTATTTTCCCTGCCTCAGAAGAGCACTGTGCTAACCACTGCTTTGCACTACACCCACCAGACAGCCAATGAAAAAACAGTAATGTGCGTATTTATTACTTAGGGACTTATCCCAAAGGATTGCAAAATTTCCCTGTGAATTATATACCTTGCACTTATGGGCTTTTCCATAGCCCCTAAAGTTTAATGGCTGTTCTTTACAAAGCTGTGAAAGTAGCTTTATATTTATCTCTACATTTAGTCTACACTAAACTGAGATTCTCCAAATGACCATAAACAGGTTGGGACTAGATTCCTTGCTAAACAAGGAAATCATTCCTATCTCAAAAACATATTAATAAGTTATTGTACCGAGAGTCCACTGGGGAAAAACAGAACTGCTGCTCATAAACAAGAAGTTTATTATGGAGTTGAGTTACCAAGAATTATTCTTACCCTTAAATCCAAAATACATGGTGCCTACAAAGAATTAATTAAAGGCAGCTGAAGGAACAGATAAAGCCACAAAACCCCACTGAAGAGGGCTTTATACTAACTGAAAACGAACAGCCTGTTTTCTTTTCTGCTTAAACAGGCTCTTATATCTGAACAACCAGATCAAAAGCCAACTGACTGAGTGCCAGTTCAACAGCTTTAGAGGCTTCTGCCATCTGCAGATGAGAGGCTGTCAGGTTTCTTAATCACAGCACATAGGCTGGGAAGGCAATGCATCCCCTAATGGCAGATAGAGTGGAATGACTTGTGGCTTCCTCCTGCTACTGCGAAGTGAAATTATGCCTCTGAACAACAGGCCATAAAGGATTTTATTACGTGGTCATGAGTGTCACTTTCTATGAGGAACAGAGTGGTAATTTAGTGCTTTAAATTATCACTTTGTGAAATTGCATGTAACAACGAGATCTGAACTAACTTTAATTGAAGTGATCTTAAACTATACGGTGCTTTACTGCAGCCCTGTTTGCATATGTGCACATACTTGTAAAATATTTATGTATAAACTCTATTCACATCCGGACAGCAAGGAAACTTTGATCTTGATGATCCTCAGGTTGCCAGAATTGTACACTCTTGCTGGCAAATAAAAAAAAAGGAAATGCCAATATTAAAATTAACTAAGACAGAAAGAAATTAATAAAATTTAAAAAGAGAATATCCCCTCACTAAAAAATCTAGAATTCCACCTTGAAAAATGAAAGGAACTTAAAGTAAATCTCATTGGACTCTTAAATACAGCAAAATCTATCCTGAGAGTTATGATATCTGGGTTCTAAGGATAAGATCTAAAATCATATCTAAGATGTCATTATATGGCAAGATTTATCTTTTCTTCTTTTCCTATTTTTAAAGAATTTTTAAAAGGTCTATGGTTTCAGGCGAGAAATGCAACTAACTGTAGGATGTTTCTTCTTCGAGGCTTTTTTTGTTAAAACTACTCCACTCTTCCTGAAAACACGTAACAAGATTTTCCAGTGAATCATTTGCTTCATGCAATATTTTTTTGTGATGGCTCTATGCTAGGTCTCTATTTCATTGCCCAGACATAGATAAATTACCAGAGTTGATCAATATGAACTGACAGCTCAATGGGCTGCGGACTGAGAAAGAAAGGAAAAGGTATCCTTGTCTGGTACCTCATTGTCAGATGGTGGAGTATCCTGGCTGGTCTTAGTGCTGCTCTTACTCATCTCAATGGCAGTAAGAACCTTGGTACATCCCACAGCAGAAACATGCCTCCAAGTTCCCACTCTGTTTCTGTACCATCTCTTCTAGCTAGAATGTTTTCAACTGCATTATTATTAGCAATGACCATCTCTCAGAGCACTAGATAAGATACTCATGAAAGCAATCTCTATTTCATTTCATGCCATAAGTTTCAAGAATTGCCATGTGCTGAAACAGGGCTACTCTTGTCAAAATATCTGTCACTTCTTTCTCTTCAACCCCATTTCCCCCTGTACAGGTCTTCAATCTCTATTTCGACAGCAGGAGGAGATTCTTAGTTCTATCTTAGACATAGCTGCAGTTATAAGGTTAAAAAAGCATCACCAGGTCCCCGTGTATTTTCCCTGAGATTTTTGCAACAAATTTTATGGATTGTAAAAGTTGCCAGTCAATTTATTGATGGTTTACGTCTGAGAATGTATTTCAGCAAATAAACTTCCAGACTTTTCCAAAGAGTTTCCAGAAGACAAACCATGCTATTTTGAGCTTATGAATATGAATTCTCATCAAGCATTACTTCCAAGTATAGTTACATTAGTTGGGATATCAGATCTTGTTAGCAAGGTCCATTATGTAACTCAAGAGGAAATTATACAACTGTTTGTACAAGAATTACAATTAGGCAGGCTACAATATTTTAAATTAAGACATGAAAATGAATTGGCCATAACAATGCCTATACCAGGTCATAATGCATCCTCTTTTTCATTCTTCCCCTTTTTCAACAGTCTCCAGTTCTCAGTTCAGATACTGAATGGATAAAATTTTGATACTTTTTCTATATTTTACCAGGTTCTACAAGAATACATTTTTTAAGTCCTGTAACCTTGAATATATCTAGAAGAATGAATTCCAGCACAAAGTTCTATCTTAGACAAGCTGGCTGCAACTTCTACATGGCCTTTCAAAGAATACTGAAAAATTAAAAGGTTTAAAAATTGTGTCATAAATCTGGCCATAGTAAAAACAATAGTGTACATGCTACCTCTACCTACTTCTTCTCCACTGAAGCACTTGGATCACTTTCCTTTGTTTCTTAATCATATACTTCAAAACCTCAGAATGTCACTGAATGGTAATCAGTATTTGATTGTTTGACTCGGTGACAAATGGGAACTGGAACACAGCAACAGGGATCAAAGCAGATGGCTCTCTAATTTCTCCCCCCTTCTCCAGAAAAATTCAGCTTACATGCCAAGATACCAGCGCTGGTATCCCATTATTAGTGTTAACAAGAAATACTTGGTTCAGTACCTAGACTTCAGACTTGCTCTAGCCATTTCTATTTTTAACCAATCACACTTACATGCTAATTGTTATAGGAAGTTGACTAGGAGGGGAAAAAACATCAGCTAACCATTGTCTCCTGACATTAGTACTACCAAATTAATCACTTTTTACCATTTGGTGCTCATCAGGATTGTACTTGAGGACTCAAATGATAGTTTTAGACCACCACCAACCAACCATTAACGTAAATTCTATTTAAAAGAATTTTTAAAATTATTTTTAAAAGTGCTTTTATAAGACAGATCAGTGAAGCATTTTACCTAAATGTTAACTGCTCTGTAGATGCTGCAGATAGGAATGGCTACAAACAGATTAATGGGTAAAGAACCCCAAATATTAAAATGAGAATGCCACTTATTTAGTATCAGAAACTACTACTAAATATTTTTTTCTTTTTTTGGATGGATATGAACATAAAGTTTTGGGTGACATTGGTGTGTATCCTCATCCTGAAAATCTAGGATAGTGCAAAGAGAGCCATTTGTTTTATACCCTACCCTACCGTCCCCAACCCAGTAATGAGTTGCTTATTATTTCACATTGTTTCCTGGCTCAGAAATTGCTCCTTCAAACACATACATTGACTGTTTCTGGGAATAGGCAGGAAACTAGTCCTGAATCAACAAACAAACAAATAACAACCTAAGATAATGATGGCCTGATTATCATCAAGTAACTTAATAAAATCCAGCCCAGAGTCATAGGCAGAAGGCAGGCTTTTGGCTTGCCTTGAGGATATCTAAAGTGTCTATGTAGAATGTGTAGGCATTTTGACAGTTACCAAATATTGCAGCAATGCCACAGTTTTTCACAGAGGCTGCCCTTTGAAAATGACCATCCTCAAAAAATCATGCTGGAGAATTTCCCACATCATGAGCTCAAGCACAGGTCCTTGTGAAGAGCTCTGTGCAGCCAGCTTGGTTTTTCCTCTTTGTGCCAGAGATTCCCCTCCTAAATATGACTCTTTGTCTCCAAATCATGTGGCTGTTGTCCCTGTCCCTTTTATTACTATATTCCATTAGAGGAGCTAATAAGAGCATTTGTGTGATGCTGGTATTCAGTGCTGTCCCATTTAAGAAGAATATAAATCACGTGGGTCAGAGAAGCACATTGCCTATGTCAAACAGGCCAACTGTATTGTTTCATTTAGAGGAGGAAAATGTGATTTGAATACTATTAGAACTCAGTGAAGCTGGGTAGCAATGAAGCTTAGGTCCACAAAAAACCCACATTCTGTTGTTAGGAATGAAAGGGGAAGGAGAAATAGTGCAATCAGGATTTGTGATGTTGGGCTTGCAACCTTGTCAGCAGGCATATGGAAGAAAAGAAAGGACTACAAGAGTCCAGAGAAAAAAGCCCTAAAAACAGAAAAAAAGAAACAGGCAAACACTAAAGTTCCAAACCACAAGAACCTGAACACAGTCTTTCAGTAAAGCGGTAACTAGTGAGACCATACTGCTACTGAACTCCAGTGACTATTAATTCTCCAAGAAACAGGGAGCAACCAATGTAAGTAAATTAAATTGAAGCAAATGGGTGCACACTACAAATGGGGCAATTTGTCCAAAAGGCTTTTGAGAAACACTAATGAAGATTTTCTGCAGGGTAAGCCAGTGTAATTGTGCTGCACTGTATATTGATTATGCAGGAGAAGAAATCTAAGCTAAGACCTCGTGCTGATAATATCTTGTCAAGAAGGGCTTAATGTTTCTTGGACTATGTATATTGGAAATTGAAGTACTGTTGCCATTTTTCATGCCTCTTTTCTTGTTTCTCATTATGAATTTGGGACAGTAGTTGGATATCATCTGTAAACATCATCTATGGTGTTGGGTGATTTTACAAACAAAATTATATATCAGTGTCAGGATACAGCTTTCATAGCCGGAGGGAGAAAAATATAAACCATGTCAAATCACCAGAACTTCAATGGTAAATGAGAATTATACTCCTCCACTTTCTAAATATATCTTCAAAACAAGGGGGAAAATCATCAGTATGTTGTGTGATAAAGTTCTAAGTAGAGATTAGTATTAATCTTTTTGAAATACTATCATCTGTTGTCTGAAGGCAATTAGTTCTTTCCTGTTGGAATGCTCCACTTTTATACTACATGTAAACAGAATGAGGGAGGAATGACTAAGTAGAGTTACATTGTGTTTAGGATGAAGAGTCTTATCAATGGGTGAGTTGCAGTCTCTCAACTGGTTAGCAACCACTGCATCTGCTCTCAGTCAAGGTGCAAGATATATACATTTATCCCATCTAGATGTTTAAGTGACACAGCACACCTGATGTAAGATTTCTTACATTAAAACACATCAGAGAACCACCAAAATTTCAGATGACAGTTTTTGCTCCTTAGTCAAGTACCAGAAGGTACTGTGCCTTCAAGGAAATTTTTTTTTAAATTTCCATAATGAAGATATATGGCTAAGCTACAGTTTCAACAAGGAGGAAACGTGATTATTTTCAGAAAAAAAAATATATCTGATATTATGGGCCACACCAAATTGGAAAATAGCTTAAAAATTAATACATTCCACTAAGATGAAGTACTATGCTGATGAAAGCTCTCTGGCAGCAGGTGTTTACCCTTCTGCTGGAGGGTGGGGCTCCATCCTACACAAAGTTACTTGGGAAGACAAATGGCATTGATCATGCTCCTCCTTCATTTTTCTTCCCTAAGCTTTATATTGCTGAGTGTGATTAAGGTGTTACCACTTTGGCCAGTTAGGGTCAGCTGACTTGTCCATGTCCTCTTCTAACTTCTCTTGCATCCTCAGCCTGCTTCCTGGCTGGGTATTGTGACAGACAGAAAACACCTTAACTGAGTAAGCACTATAAGCTGTAAGCTCAGAAATTTCAAAAACATCCCTGAGTTATCAACAGCGTTTTCAGTACAAATCCAGAACACGTTGCCATAGTATCTACTATGAAAGGAATTAATTCTATGACAGCCAAGTCCAGCACAATGTGACATTGCAATGAGATTTATTTGCATTGCACCTTCACGTGATGTAATTGTTACTTAAATTGATAACAGTGAAGACTTCCTTACAAGTCACAGTTGTAAATCCACAAACTGAGCATAAATCATCTTCAACATTCAGTTCTCCAGTGTATTCCTTCATTCATTTAAAAGGCTGCAGTTCAGTACAGAGACCTGAGGAGGAATTAATACCACAGACTTTAAGTATGTCTTGTAGTCACAACTAACACCCAGGAAAACTCTTTAATGAGAGACTAGAGTGGAAATCCAGGCTGCTAGAGCATGTACAGACTGTGCCTCTATGTCTTTGGACCCTTTATCTCATAAGCTGAGAAAGGTGGAAGAAAAGTCATTGAAATTCTGCTGCTTTTCCAAATACATTGCACACATTCACCATGCAAACAGCAGAAATGTTTTGCAAATTATTGTTTGGTGCAGGCTGAAGGGAGGGCTCTGTATAAAGGCATCAATAGCAGTGTATCAAACATAATCTCCAGTCAATATCTCAAATGAAGCTGCTTCTTTTGTGCTGGCATACAGTGAGTGCCATTGAATTCCTCAGTGAATTCATGATAAATTCTCACCTGTGACTACACTAGTCAGTCAGTTGATAGGTAAGCTGTACAGGATTTTTTTTAGCTTAAAACAGAAGCTCTTCAGCAGCAATGTGTACTCAGAATGTTTAGCTCAACAGTGCCCTTTACAGTACCCCATTGTACCATCTCTGGGGCACTGTTATTGAATTATTACCAGGAAGAGAAAACTTGAGGTCTTCCAGTAAGTAAAAATATATCTCTTAAGTTTTGAAGCCTGAATTTAATAGCTGCATCATCATTTATATTTTCTTGAAGTGGTTCTACACCTTTAAGAGGTACTTATTCTTAAATAACAAGGCTTTTAATAAAATACTAGATTAGAATTTGACACTGTATTATGCAACTTGCACTGTCTGGACCAAAACTAATGAAAGTCAAACTGAAATAAAAAGCGATGTCTTTTAGTATAAATTAGCCATGGGAAAGCATCAAAATTTATGATGAAGTTGACTGAAAACATTGGGAAAAAGCACAGTTAAACAGCACTTCATTATTAGATAGAATCTAAGATAATTTACAACAAAGGATTTTTTATTAAATGCAATGAAAACAAAAGCTCCAAGTTCAGTACTTTGGAGTACAATGAAATCCTAAATATTTTGAGACTTAGTTTGGAAATTTTCCTATAACAAATGTGGAAGAGGGAGAATTGAGAAGTGATGTGGAAGAAGTAGAAGAGAAAGGTAACATTAAAAAGACAATGCATCTTCTAAGAACAGAGAAGCAATGAGGGGTGAACAGGACAGAATGCTGTTTAATTGATCAAAGTTACAATAAAACTGAGCAGACATGGTGTAAACCAAAGATGGAGGAACCAAATAATGTCTGCTTGTAACATACACTGGCAATAGCAATTACATGTGAGTTTTGCTGGTGAAAATACTCCCAAATAAGCAGTTCTGCAATATAGGAAGGTAGAGCTCAAAAAGAAAGATCAGCCTTCCATACCAAAAATATGGCCTTTAACCTTCATTCCCCAGCTCCATTAGACTAGACTGCTTAGTGTATTATAAACTGTTACTTTTATGTTAATTCTTTATGTAGAGACTAGATTATTCATATATACATATAACTCAACAATAGGGATTTTAATTGCTTTGAATTTTCATTATTTGTCTCTTACTTTGCTTGTTTTGTATTGTTACAAAGGCTGGATCATAAGTCCTTCACAGATGCTAGTCTAAAGAGACAGGGAGTACAGCAGCAGCTTGTGGAAGGGGAGAAGAACTTTAAGGGAAATAGTTCAGAAGTAATCAGTTACATAGATTGGTCCATGATATAATTTCATTTTGCACTCCAAGGAAGATTTAGGGTTTGTACTCTGCTTTTATTCTGAATGATACTCATCTGTAAGACACTGAAATTCAAGTCATCATGCACAAGCTGAGTCATGATTTCTGAAATTCAAGTCAACATGAAGAGATGGATCAAGCTAGGACACAGTGATTTCTCTCTCTGCAGGATATTAAGTCCACAGCCAGGATATTTCTCTGCTGCATGCTGAGGCTTGTGAATGCAATGGGACACAGAGAGGAAGCAGATGACTAAGATGAGAGAAAAGAGCCACATTATTCTGATGAAGGCTCTCTGGTGGAAAGGATCTGTCAGACTTCAACTAAGGCATATGGCTCTTCACAAAGAGGAAGCTTTGACTGCCAGGTTGTCAGGAGATGACAGCAAATCTCTGAATTAAAGGTGTGATCCAACAGGGAACCTGTGTTGAATAGGGGTGGTAGAGTAAAGATAGGACAGAAAAGGGATGTGGCAATAGAGTGAACTGGAAAAAAGGTTAGTGCTAGGGGAAGAGATAAAAATGAGAGCAAGTCTGAACTAAACTGAAAAAAGTTAGAAATATAAGAAAAAAATGGGAAAATTAATCTGTATTATAAAGACAATAAGAGCCCATCTACACTTCCCATGGTCCTTAAAAAGGCTGGCTGGTAATATACATTCATTGCAAAATACTACAGCAATTAAGCAACCTCAACAGTGGCCAAGGAAAACTTGAAATTAAAATAATAAACAAAAGGCAGACCAAAAAGTGCTCTAAAAGCTCACTTTGACTTTGCTAAGAGACAGTTCCAAACATTCACATTATGGCAACATCCAACTTTACTGGAGCAGAAGCAGCTCTGATTGCCCAGCCACACAGTGTAATAAGCACCCCAGCATACCTCAGGCTCACAAATAAAATCAAATAGGTGTCATAGTTTTGCTCAGTCCTGAGGCATCAATGTACTGCTCTGAGATAATTCTCATCAAGATGTTCATACAAAGCTACCAAATGGAAGTTCTTAGTCTTCTTGTGAAAGACAGAGACTCACTCAGCAAAGAGGTTTTCTAATATAAAGATCATTCAAGTCAATTGAATTGGGCCGTGTAAAGAAAAAAAACACATATGCAATATTTTGATTTTTCTGAGAGTTCCATTCATTTTATAAAAACATGGCACATTTCACCATGAAATTTGGTAGTTAAATTAGTGCCAATTTATTGAAAATATGGAGGCTTGGTGATGTTTCGATTGATTATATATTTATTTTTAGATAAACATGTGAACTAGAGATAAACATCTATCATGGCTGAGGGACACCAGTAATTGCACCAAGGTTCAAGAATTAGGTCTTTCTTAATATACAATACTGAGAAATTAGTAGGAATTTTTTCTTCATGAACAAGGCCTACAACAGAGTAGTAGTGTTCCTGTTCAAAAATTTTCCTTAAACATTTCATAAAGTAGCTATCTCTTGGCTTTTTACTTTGTCCAAAACTTCCAAATGAAATGTATACAATCTTCTATCATCTTTCTCAAATATTAGGAAGTATTAAATAAATATAATGTTAAGAGTATTTCTCTTCATCCTCATGTCCGATGTTTAACTAATTTGGATACCTCAAATTGTATTTCTAAAGGATTAATAAAGCCAAATATTTGCTTGATTGCTTTTAAATATAGTTTAGGCAAAGAAACAACCAAAGAAAATTTTACAGAAGTGATAAATTTGTCACTGTACTATTAACAAGTAGGGGTAGGAATTTGCTCAATTATGAATTTAAAAATATGAACTCATTTCCATAGAAAAAGTTTTGATAGAAGTGAGAGAAACACTGTAAGAAACAATTCTGGACCCACCACCAGTGCACAGAGCACCAGTCTGATAGATAATCTCACTGTGTGTCAAGGGAGATTCTGCTTGCCTCATTTGAGGACTCACACAAGTCTCAGTTTGAAGAAATGTCTCCATTCCAAGAAAAATCATAAAATCCAGCCCCCTCGTGGAGTTTTTAATATGATCATTAAAACAGATCTCTGGCATGCTAGTACTTTAATGTACTTATATGAAACACTATTCATGAAAACCTCCCTCAGACCCCTAGTCACCCAGGCTCCAAGGTCTCTCTAAAATGCAGCTAATTTGTTCCATCAGCTGTGAAACATCTTCATGCATTACCTGTCCACTAAAATCTTGCAACTTTGGGTAATACATCCTGTCCTGGCTGCTTCAAAGAGCAAGATCAATATTCATAGCATAAATTAAATGATGACACTGTGCCTTTACAAACAACTTTACTTTCCATAACAAACATGACTTTTAGGTACCCAGCATGAAATTTAAGTCTTTTTTTTTTCATATGCTGCCTAGGAGAGATTTTAAATAGCTCAGTTTCCACCAAAACCATCCATATGTTCTATCTTCATCTGGATTAGAGAACTGGACTATCCTACTGATTTCCAAATATAACCAATGACCCTTTATTGAACAGTTTTTGTTCAAACTTACTTTCCAAGACCATAGTTATAATAAGTAGCAGTTTGCAAACTACAATATGCAGAATGCTCAAGGCTCAACTCCTTCTCCCCCTAATAAACCCAGTACCCATCTCCATCAAGCCAAAAGAGCCAGCAGCTCAAATCACATCACAGCTCTTCCCAGAGAAACACACAAGGTACACATCTCCACCACTCTAAAAAGTTGTTACACTAGAGACTTTGATTAATATTTATAAGTGCTTTGCTGGTTTGAACCATGTTAGAATTTAATTGAACACAAGAAGAACCCCTTGTCCTCTCACTGCTGTCACTTCTCCAGACTGAACTGGAAAATGAATTCTTCCAACAGCCATGTCACGAAATTTTTCTTTCAAAAAAGTTGTCCAGAGTCTGATGTGCCCTGAATGAATTCAGGTTGTGCCTCAAGTAATCCTTTAAGTTTGCCAAAGACCTCCACAACAACCACAAAAATATTCCTTCTTGAAAGATCTTATATTTAATCTTATGTACTCAGCTCATTTACTGAAATTATATGTGTTGAAATAAACAACCCTTATGCACTAAAATAAACTCATACGGAAAATCAATAAAGGATGGAATAACCCAGCTACTAGTAGGGGAAAATATTTTCTGAGGAAATAATTTCTTGAGCATATTAGTTTAAATCTTAAAAAAAAATTGCTTACAAAGATGAAATGTGGAACTATGTTTATAACTTTATGAAATAGTAAAAATAAGGATTCAATAGAAAAACTTGTGCTGGACAACAAGTAGTGCCCCCCAAATATACAAATATGCATGAAAAATGTGCAGCTAACCTATATTTTAGTTGACTACCCCTCTTAGGCAGCTAACAGTTACATCTCTCCCACTTCCATGCTAAGTTGTCCTTTCTTCTTTCCTCTCTCAGATGGTTTTGCTGATTTGATATCTACTTAAATATAAACCAGTATGCTCTCAGATTTAGTTTATGTTTCGTTTTCTTATCCTGCTGCAGACCTCAAAGTCCTGTCTTCCCAAATGCTTGGATTCCTCCTTATACTGTTTAGTAAAAATTTTTGCCTGGTGAGAGCAACTTTTTTTTCTCTGAGTATACTGTAACTCACTAGTTATCCAGTCTGTCTCAGTATCTCATTCCCTATTTGTTGGTAGAAATACACAGAGCAGCGTGTGTTTAGCAACAATGGCTGATGAACCAGCCCTATAAATTCTTGAAGTAAAAAGGGGGCTATTGTTACTATCTAAGCTGTCTTCCAGCTAAAGGAAGGCATAGTGCAATGCCTCCTCATTTATGCAAACCCATATGTTTTTGCTTGAGTTACAGTGTATTTTTAGGTACCTGTCTTGTGATGAATTTGGTCTATTTCACCTAACTCTTAAGCGTGGCTACTTATAAATTTGGCATCTAGTCAGTCATGTAGACTCCCCTCTGGCTTCTGTGGTCTCCATGTTCACTGTTACCACAGATTTCTCCAGAAAGTGATTCATCCCATTCTAAATGAAAGTGTTTAAGACAGATGACACATATTCCTCCACAACATGAGAAGTTACCTTCTCCCCTTCAGAGTCACTGTCTGCAACCTCAAGTTGCAAATATTCTACTGCACTGCTGATCTTCATACTCTAGTCTTAGACCTTTATGTCAGCTCTTTACCATCTTGTTTTTTAAATATTATTGGGAAGATGCTTCTAAGTAATATGCTGGTAATACAGTTGTTCTTTTATTGGACTCCAAACTTTTGTTATGCCCAGGTAGAAAATCAGCAGTCTCATTTAGAAGTCTGGAAACTTAAAAGTTTCACAATGACTTTCAAGTTGAGTTAGGAAATTCAATAAGGTAATTCATTTTCTTTTTTAAGAATGCTGACTAGATGGATATGTTTCTTAATTAATCCTTTTAAACCCTTTTGAAATCCTTGTACAACCTTCAGTAAATTGCAGTTTAAAAAAAAAAAAGAAAGAAAGAGAAAGAAAAAAGTGTTAGTCCCTTTATTAAATAACATCTTTCTTTTGGCTATTTTCCAGTCCTTGCAGGCCTTATTCAATCAGTGGGAGTTTGTCTAACTTTTTTAATGGTACTTCATAGAGCTTGGAAGTATGTTGTGGGTTCCTTATCAATTAGTTTCTTCGAACATTTTGAATGATCTTTCCTGGTCTACTCCATAGACTTCCTACTTCCTTGTGCTATAAAAGTGCTATTGGCAAATATCCATTTTATTCATTTGTTGGAATAGAGGAAGGATAATTGTTTAACCCCTGATATGGGTCACGTTTTTTATTACCATTCTCAATAAATGAGCTCCATAAGGGGTTGCACAGACTACTTGCCTACCCTAGGGAAAAATTTGTATCTTATTAAAGCTATTGACTTAAACTAACCCATTCTAATAATGACTGCCCTCCTAAACACAGTGGAACATAGTCTCACTCATGTGAAGATACAGCTGTGCAGAACTGTTTATACACAGGAGGCTTAAACAGAAAAATTATCAGTTTTAAGAAGATTTAATCTGCACCTACCCCAAATTTTGGCTTTCAATTAGAAATTCAGGCAAAGACTGCAGTGAATGCAGGAATAAATTCTGATACACACTGTTAATTTGAGGAACAGTCTTTTTCCATTGAGATTTTAGTCTTTTGGCTGTATACAAAAACTTCTAAGACCTTATAATTAAGCAAAAATTTCAATAGCACTGGCACACTAGATTGCAACATCTATGCAAGTGTAAAGCTAGACTCAGAGAATTAAACAGTGTTTAATAGGTGGAAATTACATTACCATGTGGTATTATGAAGTGATTTTATTGGTGTTAGCAAAAGGTGATGATTATTTTGACTTAAACTATTTGGGACTTCTTAACAACTAATGATAACACTGTAACTGGTGATTGCAACTTATTTGCCTCAATTTCTATATGTATTCAAATATTCACCTAATTCCTGTGATTATTCCTTAAAACAATATAAGTAGAGTTGAAATACCACTATAAGCTTCCTCAGGTACAAAATCATGTGGTCTTGGAAACCAATACAAAATGCAACATGGGACTAGATGCCTCTGCTACAGAGGGTTGTTTTGGTCCTTGCTGCTGTGCATGTTACAGTCAACACAGATGAAGCATAGAGATGGATTTGGACACCTTTGCTGCATAATGGATCCCAGTAAAATAGTGATTCGGTTGATGCTTGTCCAAATAGATTGTCCTGGTTTGGGTTGAAGCAGAGACAAGTTTTCTAAGAGCTCTTTGTCTTTGAATCTTCTCCAGTGGGCTCTTGTCTTCAGCTCCTCTTCAGCAGACTGCTTGTTCAATCAGACCAATGTCTGAGGAGAGCCTCCTCAGCTTGTATGCCTTTGATCCCAGTCAGTGTGTTTCAGATCCTGTTTGTCACTGACTCTAATCTGGAACTTTCCACAGTGCCTGTGACATCTTCCTAGGAACTTGGTCTGATTTTTTACACTGCATCCATTTCATTATATACCTTTTATTTTATGATTAATTTTTCATTACTTTGTTGCATTTTTTTTCTAAAATTATAACTCTTCTTCCTCTCCTTGAAGCAAGAGGAGAGCATCTGCCAACCTAGCCCAAAAAAAACACTAACATAGAATTACACCATCTCTAATTCTTGCAAAAATAAGTGGGCACTACAAAGTGCCCTCCTTGCCCCCAGGAATTCAGCCACTATGTAGTGTCTCCCAGTTTTTAGAGAGCTCTTCCCAGCACAGGTTAGTTGGCTGCCTGCCCAGAGCTGTAGTTTTTGTCATTGACTAAATAAAAGTAATTTCCTTTAAGACAGCAGCATTCAACCTGTGCCATGGTATATTGGAATACCCATCAGGAAACCTATATCTGACCAGGATATTCCTCACATATGGGAGCAGCTGTGGGCTTCAACATTGAGGATGAATCAACAGAAGCATGATATTTTGAACTCTACCATGACAACAATTCCCAGTGCCCTGAACCATCATAGTTCAGCTCTAGAAGGGCTTTCAGATCAGGCACAGAACTTTTCAGATGTGGCTGTGATGCTTCCAATAACTACATCAGCCTGCTTTCTTCACTGGCAGTTTTTCTGAGAGCTCTTGCCAGAACATTGAACTCACTTGAAACTGCACAGCCCAGTGCTCACTTGCTTGTTCCTCAGATAAGATGCAGTATGTCATTGTGACTGGCTAATTCAGGACACAATGGTCTTTATGCTCACCTGTTAGATTTTGTCCAAAAATAGATGAAAGGTACTTTCAAGGTCAAGTTCAGCAGAGGGATGTTATAAGAAATTCTTCTTGTGCCTCTCAGCTACTGTCTTCCAGAGCAGATCTAGTACCTCACTTCACTGATAAATCTAAATTTAGTTGTCTTCTCACTGAAATTTTTCTTTTCTTTGCTATATCCTCTTTGTTTTAGCAAATTAATATGTATGCGATAGCAGTTTAACTGCATAACCTTGTATTATTTCAAGTTATTTGCTGTGCATAGACAATTAAGTATTTTCTTCATTCGTGTAACTTTTCATTGTCTCTCCACCTGTGTCCTGAAGATTCAGTTCCACTTCACTGGAAGTCCTTGTATCAGAGCTAGTCACCTTGGGATCTCCAAATACCTTTACTCACTCAGGCTGGTTGTTACAGAACTCTGCTGGGTATTTTTACCTGGGTTGGCCTCACCAGAGAGACTTCATAGCTGGGAGCTGTGTGCTGCTGTTACGTACTGCAGCAGATCTCTGAGTTGTTTGTTTGTTTCCCCTGATTAAAAATAAAGGTCATTTGAGTCCTTGTTCAAGCCTTTCTTTTTATTAAGGAGAAGCAAATTGGGGACTCTTCTGCCTGGTGCAGAGAGCAATGCAGAAGTAATCATTAGAGTTACTTTATCTCTCATTTCACATTTCTGGTTTATGAACAGGCACTGTGATTCCTGTCAGTTTGAGGACTCACTGTCTTCTGCATTGATGCCATATCTAGTTTTTGTAACATTGCTAGTTAGAGTTGCTGTTGCATAAAGTACCCACAGCTCTTGTGTGTCTAAATGTGCCCACATAAGCCTGCCTTCATGTTCCCATGCATCCTGAAGAAAAACTGAAGGAAGGCAAGGAGCTTGCATGTGCAAGAGTAAAAGGTGGTAAGTAACAGTCAGGTGGGTAGATATATTTAGGTGGAATGCATTCAACTTAAATATCAGCAAAATTAGTTCCAATGTGAATAGCATAAGAAAGGGAAAAACAAATACAGCATCTCTTGGCAGGTCTCACCATGCAAAGGGAGCTCTGCCTTTATTTATTTATTCCATGATTATAAATAAACCAATACTCTTTAAAGACAGAACCCAGTGTAATGGGTGCCCATTTTAATTATCATCCAGGGGCCTATTCCTCTAATTAGGCTTTTCTCCATTTTAATTTCATGCACCCACTTTGCTGATGGCAGAGATAGGCTGATGCATGTTGTGGAGTGGAGGAAGAAAGGAAAGAGGCAGGAGAGAAAATTAGCTAATCCAGTGCTAAGTAAGGACCTTGCCTTGCTTTCATCTGGAAAGTGTCTGAAGGGACCTTTTCCTCATGCCACCTGGGAAGAGTATCTGAGGATACTTAAAAGTCTGCCTCAGGATAAAGTATGTCCTGAAGTGAGATGAGAGAGAACATCTACTGAAGTCACCTTATTATGTAATATATTAATTTTCTGTGCTTTAGTTGTGCAATTGGATCACTTCAAAGGTCATTGAGGCATATGGACAAAGAAAGAATTGCACTAATGAACGTCTGTGTGACAGAGACATTAGTCAGAATTTTAGTCTCTCCCTGATTAGGGAATAAGAAAATTTGAGATAAACTGCACACATGAAAAGGAATATCTGACATTGTTGTCTAATAATGTGATCAAAGGAAAAATTAGCAGACATGAGCAAAACTCAAAAGCTTTGTAGAGCCTGCCTGCTTGTGACAGCAGTCTTCTGCCCTCCTGCTTTCAGATGGAAAATGGGTGGAAGAGCAAGAATTTATCAGTTTTTTAAGCACTTATTTAGCAGTGATCAACTGTTCAGGTTTAATTAAACATATATAAAGTAGAGGGAGCAGAGAAAGAGACCTGAATTTTTCATTTGCATTTCTTATCAAATGCTTTGGAAGTTAGTGTAATAGGGATTGTATATGGATATCTGCATATTTTGACATTAAATATCAGCTCCAATAAAGTAATGGAAGTAAAACTACAATAGAAGTTGTTTAAGTTTTAAGAAAATAGGGGGACATTGTCTTGAAATACTTCAGAGCAGGGGGTAGGAGAATATGTAATAATGTTTGCTGCTTGGGATGCTTACAATAAACTGCTGTCTGCTATTACTAAAGACAATGGTTACAGCAGGAAGTAAAACTTCCAAGATTGCTTCAGAAGTTTGCATGTCAGAGAGTTTTACTGCATTTTAATAGTCTGCATTCATATCAATCACTAATAAATCTTACCACGTGTATTTTAATTTTGTTAGTGATTCAGTCATACAACTAAATCACAATAATTGAGAATTGCACATGGACAGAACGACCAAATCAATCTTTTTCCCCTGTAACAGAGCAAAAAAACCTGTTGAAGCACTGATAAACCCAAAAGGAACTTGTTGCCAAGGTTTCAGAAGAGGCTTTAGTGGGATGCCTTATGCTGAGGAACATTGTTCTTTAGCATACTGCAATCTGTCTGTTTTTTGGTCTTATTTAAGAATACCTTTTCAGATAAATTGGACACCTTTCTTTGATCCATAGAAAAGGGCAGTGGTAGAAAACAAACAATAAGTCTCACTATGGCTTCCTATTGCTAAGGTAACACGTCTAATTACATGCAGATGTATTTGTGCTCAGTGAATCATTAGTCTTCACCACCATACAAAGGGAAAAAGCATCTCTTGACCCTGAGCTGCCACAAATAAAATATGTGATATTTACCTGCTGTGCCAGTTGTTGCAAGAATTTTACTTTTTTTTTTCTCATAAAAAAGTATAGCTTTCGTTTATTGAGTGACTTCAGTGAAAAAGGCAGTTTGCACTGCATCACTATTTAATTTCTTTTATACTAGCTGATACAGTTTTGGGAAACGTATAAAAAACTATGATTTAGCAAGGAAAATGGAACACAAAAAATCCCAATGTAATGTCAGTGCTGTGTTGCACAAGTTTAAGGTCTTACTTCCTGCTGTCTTTTGTAAAGGCAAGTCGTTCTACAGGGCAAAGTGCAACCTACTAGTCAGCTTAATCTCTTCTGCTTTCACCCGCTTCTTTGCTGATCCAGGCTTCTCTGAATGAAATTACCTTACTATTGTGTTCTACTCAGATAAAATATTTTCCTTTGGTTTAGGATTCTTGAGGGGGTAAACATAAAAAAGATGCATAACAAGGCTTTACTTCCCACCCTCATCTGAAGCTACAGAATCTACACTTAAAACACATGGGTCGTTATGCCATGAACAACTCACTTTGTATCAATAGAAAATAATTTGTTAGCATGAGTGAATGTGGAAGAATTCAGTTCTTTGAAATGGGATGGAATTTGCTTAAAATTTCAAGGTGGTAAGTTGCAGGACCATATCCCACTTCGGGTTATTAGATCTGTTGATCTTAATGTCTTCTTATGATGGTTTCCTGTTTCTATTTGACTATGATTTTTGTCCAGAAGAAAAGAGTTATTATATATGCCACTGCATGTGTTGAATGTTTCCTCGGTGCCATTCTGTGGTATTTGCAGCCCTCTTTGACATTATCAAATGGATTGACATTTCAAATATTTGCAGTGCTCAGCGGGTACTAATTCAGGGAAGGTGAACCCCGGGTTGCTCACGTAGTGGCTCAGCAAGTGATGTATGTCTGTTTAATCACAGCTGCTGAAATGAGATCAAAAGGCGCCGTGTTGTTAAACCCTTAACGCTGCTGTCACAGCAGAGGGATCAGGAGGGCCCCACCACAGGAAGCAGAGTGAGGAGGAAACATGGACTTTCTGCTAATTCAGTTCCACTCTAGGCTGTGTCTCAGCCTGCTTTAGGTGAAGACGACCAAAGGAGGATGAGCTTCCCCTGGCCAAAACTCCTCCACGAGTTTGTCCAGTGCCAGGAGGTCCAAGAGGCATACCTTTTAATGCATTTGCATTTGCATGATTCATTCTGCCTTAGATAAATGAGACTTTTAACCTCTCTTTCAGTAGTATTTAATTTTATTCTTTTCTATCTCTGAATAGGTACTTGTTCAGTTTCAGACAAAGCTTCTTGTAGCCTCAAAGTTCAACCACAGTAGACACTGATTCCTGACAAGTTGATTTTCATTTACCTGCTTGGAGTACGCATTTCTTGCACAGCTGCGCTGCAGAGCTTCTAGCCAGCAGAGGGCAACAGCATCCACTAGCAGGAGAAGGCTTAGTACAGGTGAGGCAGGTGATGGCACACGGGGTGAGTGGAAATGCCTGAGTGTTTCAATAACGTTGTTTGTGCTATTCTCCAGTCGTTTGCATGTTTAGAAGCATTAAGCCTGTCCTATTTTCTAATGATTCTGCTTTAAATTGGCTCTGCTTCTCAACAGCTGGTTTTCATTTGAGACATTTGAAGCCAGGCAGTGTGAGTCCAAGGTGAAGGAGAGCTTTCTTTACACTGAAGATGTTGTCTCTTCCCAAAGGCCATATAAATAAATATGGCAGGCAGAAAAGAAATCAAATGACAAAACTCTGAGCCTGCTCATCTTTGAATATGTGAATATCTTCTGCTTTGTCAGGCTGAAATAGCAACTGTTCTTCAATGTCCCAAATATGTGGACTATAAATAAAGTTAAATAAAAGTAAATGCTATGGTCTGTGGGGTATTGAAGCAGGAATGGTACAATTCTGACCATCTTAAGGCTTTACAAAGCTCTGAATTTGCATTCTGGACTGAATTGGACATGAATTTGTATGAGTAACTCACTTTCCTCTTAGTAATTACATGATAAAGAAAATGTATTACCCAGTATGTAGTCCCACATGCACATGGCTGCTGCACTAATGTATTCAGATCCGTCATTCTTTAATGTTTTCAAATCCATCATTACCTTTAAGTGATGTTATCTCAACATGTGAAAACAAGGATCAGAATCTCCCTGATCTGTGATCTAGTCAGAGTCCTTAATATACAAAAAAACCCCATTATGTTTCTTCAACAGTTTTACCTTTTCTATATGACAGTGGGATGCCTAACTATGCTAGCTGCTGTTAGCATCCTGGAGACCACCAGGTAACAACAGCACTGTGTGAAAGCTTTTGCTAAGTCTGTTGTGAAGGTGGAAATCTTGTTAAAAGCATTCATTTACAGAGCTGGATTCTGGGAAAAGTAAAGCCCAGATTAAAATTTAGACCTCTTCTCTCATTTCCACCATGCGGCTGAATCCTCCCTCCTTTCTTCCATGGAAAGAATTGCTGCTGACCTATATATTTCTCTTTCCCTGTCATAAGTAGATGCAAGTGACAGAAAGAGATGCACACATGTTCACTTTGACTGCAGAGGTTTCCCATTCAGAACATTTCCTTTCAAATCTGAAGAAACATTTACATACCCCGTGGGGAGAGATGAGAAAATAATTCACTCTGCTAGTTCTGAGCTTTAGTGAATTTCTACTGAGCCTGAGGAAGAAACAAGCCTCCATGAGGAGAAAGGTCTTTATGGTTTAAACACTTACCAGCACTGAACTGAACTGAACGTGGTGCAGCCACATGATTATGCTGCTGCCTAATAATGAGCACTGAAGTGGATAAAACATGCATGCAAACTTGCAAAGAAGTATGTAGATTATAACAAAATTTGAGATCAAACAAAAGCACATAAAAACTCCAGTGTTAAAATATCCAGATGAGAAGCTTGGACTAATAGACATGTTCATTGCTGAAGGATCTGTGCCAGCGTTTAGTTCCTATTAAATATTTGGTCAGAACTCTGTTACTGCTTCAAGTTGTATCTTGGATTTTGCTTATTTAATGTACTACTACAGGTTAACAGGTGTGTTAGCACCAGCAAACAGAAGCTCCACTAGATAATTTAACACAGAGCCCTCCACTGAATTGCATTCCTTCAAAGAATCATGTTCTTTAACCTTTGCTACAGTGAACGGAGATAATGATACAGAAAATGAGGTAAGATTTTCACAGAATCAAAGAATGACAGAGGCTGGAAGAGACTTTTGGACACCATCTAAGTACAACCTGCCAGAGCAGGTTCACCTATTGTAAAGCCAAATCACTTTGCTTTTAAGATCAAATATTGAAGACAAAACTTGACAGTGAAACTACTATGACTTACGACTCCAGACTGGCTGCTGGGCTCAGTGCAACAGGCTCTGTGTGATATTTTATGGTGTGCATTACACAGAAGGTCAGAAGAGATGATCTAATAGTCCCTTCTGGCTTTAAAAATCATTGAATCGGAATCTCAACTAGACTGCAATGGAACTATTTGTCTCTGTGTCTGTGTGTAAAACTAAATGTGCACAATGTTAACAGGGTCTGGGATCATGAGGGTTCAGACACTCTTCTTTCATTCCCTTTATCCTTTTGAGAAGGGATTCCCAAGTATGGCTCTGCAGGGCTTTTATACCTTACTATTTCACCACCCCTCCCATGCAAACAACTTCTTACTGACTTGTGCTCTGCCTTCACCTGTGAAGCAGCAGCCATTGACAGCCTAGAGCCTTGTCTGAGAACCACAGTGGTCAGGGGTTTCCTGCTTATGTGATGATGTGAATCTTTGAAGAACTTTCTTCTTTTTTTCAGTTACTAATTGTAAACTACAAATAATTATTATCCAATGCAAAACATACTCTCTTTTTTCCCAGTCTTTCCTACTGCCAGTTACATTAAGGCAAACCTCATTGAATGCCAAATCATGCCATAGAATATCCATCACCATTTTGGAGATTAAAATTGATCTACTCACACCCCATGCATTTCCCAACCCAGCAATGCTCAAAAAACATACGGAGCTTTTACTCATTCTTATTTTTTATAGAAAATCATCTCACTGAGAACATGTTGTTTACTTCAAATCCCCACTGTTACTTACTTGTGGAAAATATAGCTGCACAGGTAACTAAATACTTTATTATATTGCATCATTTCACCTGGGATTTTTCTGCATCACCTCAGTCTCCAGTGAGAACCACGTTGCTTGTAGTATTCATTGCAGCCCCTTAGAACAACTGAAAATAATGGAAATTAGCTGCACACCCTCATTACTCCCACTAAGATTTGTTTTTCTTAAGAAATTTCTGGCAAATTTGTTTCCTCTCGTGGGCTGCCACAAGATTGGCCTGAAAGGCATCAGGAAAACAAACAGGAATAGAGATTGTTGGTAGCCTTGAACAAGCAAAGGTGAGCTTGTCAAGGGGCAGGAACTGGAGAGAAGCTGAGGAAGAGATATTGTTTATGTCTTTATGTGGGAGGAGACTGAGGCTTCCACTCTCTGTCTTTGTAGCAGCTGCATTATGAATTAATAAAGAGATACTTTCATGAATATGCATCTGAGGCCTTTTTATTAATAATTTAGAAGGTCGTCAATCAAGCAGCTGCACAACCAACAGAGGAAATTGAGGTTGGACCTGTTGTGACCAGCCTTTTGAATTAGAGCTGGAGGTGGAAGGTGGAAGGCTGGGGGAAGAAGAGATAAAATGTTTATTGAGCCAGGGATAGAGGGAAATGAGATATTCCCACACCTTCTCTAGAAAGTAACTGAGAAAGAGTATTTGAAATAGAAGTATTTTGACAAGTGGAAGGGAAGGGGGTGGGAAGCCAAGAAAAAATGCAAGTGATATCTCGTACTGTTTGTCATAGTGTACATCTCTGAGATGATGTCATGCTCAGTGGTGGAAAGCTACTCTGATTCTCTGATAGCAAGAACTCTTTGTACTACCTGAACCTTGAAGAACTGTCAACTACATTAAAGAACATTCATTTCTCCTTCACAAAGACTACATCAGGCATCTTTCTTTGTAAATATTTTCTCTATTTGTTAGAAGTTAGTTTTAAAAAAAGAAACCCAAAAACAGAGAGAAAAAAGTCCAACACAGTTCAAACCCATCTTCACTAAAAATTCTAATTCTGTGAGTACATCTATGGATAAAATAATCCACAACTTTAAGACACAGATTAAAAAATTATTAAGGTTATGAACCTCTCTGTGAAACAGTGGTTCACTGAAAGATGAAGTCCTGTTGGAATTAATATATTGTACACTTCTGTGCATAACAAACTTCTCCAGCATCATGATCTACTTCCACATAATTCTCAGTTGCCAGAGAAAAATTTTACTAAAGGATATGGAGTTGTTTTTTTAAAATGTCATCTTCATGTTTATCTAATTTTGAACAGCTGGCCCCTCTTTCTCATACTATCAGTTGCAAAATATCCTTTTTTTAGTGCTTAACTGGATGCAATGTCACATAACATAATGCATTGTCTATTGTTTTGCCACATTGCATATCATGGGTTGAGCTAAATGACAGATCATATCATAAGGACTGATAATCTGATAATGACAGAAGAGGCTGCAGTAAAACAATGTAAAGCACAAAAAATAACTTATCAGGTCTATTTCAAAGTTTGCTTTATAATAGTAGAGCTTAGAGTTTTAAATCTGTTTGGTCTTCATACCTTTACCCAGCACATCTTTTGAATCATCAAGGTAATTATCTATTGAAGCAAGTTACCTATTCAGACAGGAGTTTCCACAGTTTGAAAATTAGAGACATTCAACACAAACTTTCTGAAAGTTGTGTTTTTAATGTAAGTATATCTGATTAAAATTCAGAATTAGAACTCGAAGCAAAGCAAGCTGAATGATGTCATGTTCTTCTGTGGCCTTCAAAATTTGAGACTTCCAAAACACTGCATTAAATAATTTTCACATGTGAGAGGATACTAGTTTGGATACACATTGTCTCCCTACCCTTATTGTTGTTATGAGGACAGTGAAAAAATGGCAGGCAGTTATTTTGTTTGACAAATTAATTACTTGTCTGTTTTGGATAAGAAAGAACTTTCGGATGGCAAGAAGAATTGCACATGTAAGGAAGGCTGACTGCAGCCACCTGAAGAAGTAGTGTCTGTCAATAACAGTAAAACTATTTCTAAATTTATTTTTTTTTTAGTAATGTTCATACTTTTGGGGTATATTTAAGGATAATGAAGTTTATGTCTGCTATTTTAAAACAGAACATTTATGTATTTTAAATGATTGGGAGAGTTCCAATATAAAACACGTTCTTTTCATTCAAGATAAATATTACACTTCAAATGTTTTTTATTAAATTTCTTTCCTACCTGTGCACGTAAGAACATCTTTTCACTCTTTTCTCTACACCAGAATTACACTCAGATTATAAAAAAAATTAAAAAGCAGAAGGATTTGACCCCTTCAGCAAATATTCCTTCTGCTTCCCTGTCCTATGACTTTGTTGGCCAAGCCATCCTTCACTCTCACAGCTTGAAGTAAGCAACCCAAAAAGAAAAAGTGTGAATTCTCTTCTACTGCTTCAGCTTCTGTTTCTATGGAAATGCACCTGGGAAACACAAATGACAAAATAAATACCTTAATAATTTTAAAATGCCACTTTGCTATCTTCAGTATTATTTTCCAAAAAATGGCAAGCAACTGAAGTTAGCACTCATTGCCCACTAGAGACAGAGAGGTCAAAGTGACAATTCTTTGTAAAAGATTTCATTAAAGAAGTAAGTGAAACCAGATTCATCTAAAAAACAAAACTGCATGAAACAAATGTGTTTCATTTGACTTCACACAGGTGTGATTTGAGAGGAGAGAAGATGCAAGCTAGTTAAGGAGACCCATTCTGCTGGTTTGAGTAAGGATTGTAATAGAAAGTTCACATTCCTGTGAACCATGATGTTCTTTGTCATCTCGGGCTTCTTGCAGCCAGTTTCCCTGCAGACTTTAAGCCCTCTTCCATGTTACGGCCACAGCAACTCCATGGGCTTTGGCATCTTGTTCTACTGACCTGCTCTGAACAACACAACCAGAACCCTTACTGACAGCACTTCCAGAAGGAAACTGATTCCATGTGCCCACATCACTATTGACAGCAGTCCAGTTAAACCAACATGAGTTTTCAATCTGCCTTTGGTCAATGAGGGGTCAATGAGTACCTGAGGGGGTCCTACAGAAAGGCAGGGGAAGGACTTTTTAACATAATATCGGATGGGAGGACTAGAAACAATGGATATAAATTAGAGGGGGATAGATTTAGACTAGACATAAGGAAGAAATTCTTTACAGTGAGGGTGGTGAAGCACTGGAACAGGTTGCCCAGGGAGGTTGTGGATGCCCCCTCTCTGGAGGTGTTCAAGACTAGGCTGGACAGGGCACTGGGCAGCCTGATCTAGTGGGAGGTGTCCCTGCCTATGGCAGGGGGGTTGGAACTCGATGATCTTTAAGGTCCCTTCCAACCCAAACTATTCTATGATTCTATGATTCTAATGGCCAATTTCTGAGGCTTTTCCAGACTTTTCTGGTCTCTCAGAGGGTCACTTGTAAAAGGTTTTATTCCTTATGCATAGACTGGCAATGATTTAGAAGATGTGTTAACTTCAAAAACACAGCATTACAATGTAATGGGCATAACAACAGGGTAGTTGACTGTCCCTGTGTCCCTTCCTTCTAGAGCTGTCTTGGTAAAGCCAGTAATTTTTTTTCATTTAATTGTCACCCTATGCAGAAATGTCTGTCAAAGATAAGCCTTTTTTTTTACTACAGGACAATTTTCCTGTGAAAGCCCATAGAAGAGTCAACATTTTCCAAGGAGAAGAGCTGAGGCAGAAGGGTACTATAATGTCTGACATGTGAAGCTGCTGGGAGCTAATTCTCCCCACTCAATGACCTCACATGGTTCAGTAACAATCTGCTGCAGGAATCACTGACACGGATGATTGTTCTTTGACTTTTAACCTCCAGGTAATAGAGATTAAGTGCTACTTCAATGGAGACAATATTTTCTAAGGTTGAGTTTCTAATAACTACATTATATTACATCACAAAAAATAATGGTTTTCAATAGGAAGATAATGCTGCTTTTCTTCCTGTGTTACAAGATCCATTTGCCTCTGGAACAAATTTATTCAAATACAACGTCCACAGATCCTGCAAGTATTTATGTGCTTTGTGACCACACATACAAATAAGATCACTGAATACTCCTGAAGAAATATTGTATTTATATACTCCCCAGAAATTTTACTAAGGCTAGATCACAAAAGAATTTATATTCTATTTTCCTGTAAGGAATATATAAAAACCACTGCTGGCAAATGAATCATTATGTGCAATAGGGGTTTTTATCAGCTAAGTAATAACTTGTTTAAAATGTAAACCTTCATTAATTGTATTTTTTACTAAACCATATATTGTTTTTCCTTATCAGTTAGTTAACTTTTTCTCTTTTTGAGGAATGCATTATTTTCTCAAGTCCTGGATAATTTTCACTTTCTGACATACTAGAGCTCAGCATTTCTCCTTTTCCATGATTTCTGTTGTCCTTAGTGTCTTATTTAGTATGTACAGCAGCAACAGTTGGAGGTCACTGTCTGCTGTAGGGAAGAGAAATTCACTGAATGCTTAATACAGTATGTGCGCACTCAAATCAATGAAAACTTAGCAACTTTAGTTACAATTATATGTCCCAAACTAAATGTCTGATAAACAGCACCAACAAAAAAGTTGTTATTTCTGCATGGGCCAAAGAAATAACACTGATGATCAACTTGTATAACCTAGGGTGCCTGGGGAAAAGTAACATAAGATATAAATCAATAGTGTCGACTGGGTGGGATGAACTTATGAAACAATTACTTGACCCTGGCTGACACCCAGAGTAGCACAAATGTTGTTTTGCAGAGAGGTAATTTTATCTCCTTTGCTTTCTTAAGTGGATGGAAAACGTATACTATTACCAGACTTGAATATTTAATAGTATCCAATGACTTCTAAGCAACAGCCTCAAACTATAACTTCACATATGAAGTTAACAGGGACTTTTATTCAACATATGGTCCTCCAAGTTTGTGCAATGGTGAAAGATTGGCTTAATCCTGCACTCTGGAGAGACAGAACTTTATATGAAGTGCAAGTACCACGAATTAGAATAACATTTGCCCCAATAATGTTATGCTGACATCATATGAACAAATTTGTACAGGAAGACTGGACTAGATGATCTCTTGAGGTCCCTTCGAATACGTGATATTCTGTGATTCTGAGGAGGAAGGACCTTAAGGGGAAATCTAATAATCTCAGAGAAGGACTAAATGAAATTAATGGCCATGAAAATGCATATAATGTAGCAAATAAGGAAAAAGTATGTCGCTTTCTTCTCCTTTTTTTCTCTTTCCTCCTTTCATAAGGAGTTACAGAATTTTAATCTTCAGTTGTAGTACCAAAATAGGTGATATCAGATAGGTAACACAGTGCACATGTGGAATACACACCATGCCAATGAGAAAAACATTTATGCAGGTTTTCAGCAGATATATCCCATCTGGAACTGCAGCACCTGATTTTAGTGACAGCAGCACATGAAAGAGATGCATAATATTATTTGCACTTCTTATTTAATATATTTGCTGTATCTTACTGCTAGAGAAAACTTTCTCTCCAATAAGAAACATGATTTTATATAAGTAAAAATGATGGTGAAAGCTGCCCAGTCCTTCTACATTGTAATGATTTGAGGTGATAATGAAGGCATAAAGCTTGAGATGCAAGATAAAATTTTCAAAAACATTTAGATGAAATCGAAAGAGACTTCAAGGCCAAGTGTCATTTTCAGAAATCCCCTAGATGTTATACAGAATGGTTAGAAGATGAATGCCTGGTTCTTACCTGATGATAGACCTTAAGTAACTAACTTACTTTGCAGCTTTATCATTTCTAGCACAGTTTTCCATAAGAGCACTTTGGGCACAAAGTTCCTACCTTTGTCTACAAATATTGATATTTCAGCCCATAAATGCCCCTGCAACTCTTTAAATCACAGGCATGTATTTACTGATATCTGCCTCCACAATTTATTATTTTAATGAGGAAAAGAAAGTGCTTTGCAAATGCTCAGGAAATTCATTGCATGAGATGAAGTTCATTCAAAAAAGAGCAAAAAAATCGATCATTCTTAACAATGAATATTGCAACTCTCAACGAGCAGAATGGATGGTTTTAAGGTCAGAGAAGCATGGAAATGGTAAAAAGTTGTATAAGCCATCATTCTAATTTTTTAACTCACTGATTACTCTGTCTCATGAGAAATGAGTACTGCAGAAGGAGGAGAAAAGCACTTGGAATTAGCTCATTATCCTCCCTTTACAGTTCCTATCTCTTCCCAGCTCCCTACATCCCCCCCAGTATAGTGCACTATCTCACTGAGGATAGAACATAACATTTACCCTTGACTTTTCTGTGATTTCTAATGATTTAAGTCCATATTCATTAACTTTTTTGCACATGTGATATTTTCCCCAAATCCCAGCAGTAGAAAAGCTAATTGTTTTCACTAAATTTTCTCCTGTCATTTCACATTTTCCTTTCTTTCTGCTGCTAGGAACAGCCTATTGTTTCAGTCCTGTAAAAGGTTACTAAATATGTGCAATGAATGATCTTTAGAAAGCTAATATATCATGGAAAAAGTAGGTGAAGCTGCTGTGTGCTCCCTAAGAGATACCAGACTTCTCTTAGATTACATAGAAAATGATGCTTATGTTCAATAGCAGAGGTACAACACACTGTACACTACGTGACAAATTAAAATCAGTTTTTCAAGATAGAAATGATTGGAAGTGTAAGCACCCTGACAAGTAAGGTGATATGAATCTTTGCTTCATACATGAAATATTAACACTTCACAGCCTCAGTTCCTTATCATTTAGCAGGGAATATCCATCCTTAGAGAGAAGACTGAATCTTCTGACAGTGGCATTCATTTTACCCACTTTGACATTAATCTTAACTGTTGCACATTTTCTATGAGCAGTTAAAATTAAATGCATGTACTGTCTTTAAAGAAGAAAAAAAATAAATGCAGGTGAATATTAAAGCATATGAGTGCATTTGCATGCCTGCACACTATGGAATTATTATAATTTTAAGAATGACCTCTTAATTTTATTCTTACCCTGTTATTTTTTTCATTCATTTCATTCTACAGCTCCCTCTTAATGGGAATCTTGTTTTCAGATCGACCAGTCATAGAGAGAGAGAGAGAGAAATCATTCTCCTCATTGATCCTAGTGCACACTGAGTATCTGGCCGCCAGAACCAGCCACTCACTTGCCACTGATTGTCCCACTGCACTGGGAGGAAAAGCTTTCGTGGTAGAGCCACACATTTCAGTTTGTATCCTAGTCTGGGGTAAAGACCTCAGAAGGTGCTGGAGGTCAGACTGGACAAAGATACTTCAAACAGCAGCTGTTTTGCAAGGCTTTTCCCATTTAGTTGATTTTCCAACACAGAGTTTCTCAGAAGAAGCAGTGTCAGAACTGCATGTCAATGCAGCCTCATAAAAGGCTTTGCTGCATGTACTCTTTAGTGTCCCTGGATAGGTCAGGTCTCTCTGAAGTGTCTGTGGGAAAGGACAGAAGAAAGGGCTTCAAATCAAGAGGCAACATGGATAAACAGTGCCTCTTTCTGGACCATCATTCCCATGTCAGAAGTAGTTGAGAGATGGCAAGAGAAATGTCACGATGGGTAGATTCAATCCTGGATTACTGATATAAAGCCTTACTGCATGGTGTGTATAAATCTCATTCCCTCAGAAGCAGGTATTCTAAGACAAAGGGAACTAGACCTCTTTAGCCCCATATTTCTTCCAAAGCATTGCTTGCTTGCCCATCAGTACTAGTGCTTTGTGCTGACTCATCACTTCTCAGGCCCATGTCATTTCACCTTCTACAAAACCTTAAAGCTACAGAATTAATTTAAACATTCCAAAGAGAATAAAACATGTCATAAACATCTTTAAAATAATTTACAGTAAATTTTAAGCAAAAAATATTGTTGTATCAACAACTGCTACACTTATTTGAAGGGGAGTTCATTTAATTATAAGTAATCTATTAAATTATTAGCCCTGTTATCCGCCTGCTTGCTCACAGAGGACAGTGGAAGGGTTGTAAATGGATCTAAAACAACTAAGAATGCTTTTTCCTTTGTTTAAGGAGGGTACATATTTTTATAAAATGCTTAGTAAGCAGAAACAATCATTTGGAATGAAATATGAAAATCTATTTCTACAGTAAATGCATTTGCAGACCTGTGACTAGGCCTTTTTATACTCTACAAGTGTATAGTATATAAACGCTGATTTTGTTGGAAAGAAGAAATTATCCTAATTCAGTTGTGAGGATTCTTCCAGATATTCTTTTCTTGATAACATTTTATCATAAGAACTTTTTTTTGAAGTATTAGATTTGGACAAACGGAGTTAAAACTTTTTACTCTAGAGTTTCTTCTCAAGTGTACCTAAAGATGCATTGTCTAAATCATCTTTCTTTTCATAAATACAAGTGATTATGATAATATAACAACTTTATACTTCATTTGAGATTCATTCTAGCTTCCAAGGAAATTCAAATTTATTTAAAAAATATATTTATAATAGCAGTGATAACTGCTGTTTTATAAATGTTGTAAGAAAATGCAATATTTATATTAAACAATGGAAGAAATAGGCTTATGTGTATCAGTGCTTGAGACTCTGCTCTTAGTATCTGAACTCTAGACCCAAATACTTATTAGGAAATTTTATTTCAAGGTTATTTAAAAGATAATTTTTTTCTCCTTGGAGCTGAAATATTCATTTTTTGATCTGTTGACACTGTGGATGGCATTTTCTTCAATTTGAGAAAGTAAGACAAATATCTGACAAGAGGAAAAAACAGAGTTGAAGGCTAATTTGATCAAATTGTTTGAGTGAATGCAAGAAAAGTTTAAAAGTCCCTCACTGAATTGATTTACTAATTACAGCATTTTGTTACAACTGAAGTTGCTGACTGACTCTAACGAGTTCTATCACTTACAAGCAAACATTTTCTGATCCCAGGCTTGATCTGTTCAAAAGCAGTAGGACTCCAAAGTTTCAGCTGCTTAATTCCATTTGAAAAATAACCATCAAAACATACAAGACAATTTACAGGTTCTATTTCTCTGTGAGAAGCTTCTTAGCAAAATAAATGCAAATGAAAAGCAAGAACAGAAATCATTTGTTATGATTTACCTGAATCAGACCTTTCTTTTGCAGATGGGAAACAGAATATGGAAAGTAACATAACTTCCAAAAGCATACAAAATTCTAATAAATGGTTTCAAGTAATTTTAAGTTACTGTAAGTGAAGAACATTTCTGACTAAAATTGTGGATTTAAATGTCCTGTTGTATGTGAGTAAAAAAGAAAAATCATTAAAATTAATTAAAAGTGAAAATTTATGCAGTTAGTTATGCAGAAGATTAGAAATGTATGTGATTGAGGGTATAGGTATATAGGTTATACAGTAATACTTGATCATCTACTGAAGGGAAAAGTTAATGTCCCTTGACTCTGTCTTGGGTTTTTTTAGACTGAAAATTAAGATATAACATTTCCCACAGGTTTGTTGTCCATAACCATTAGCTGTAAAAAAATCTGCCTTTCCATCTATGTGTCAAAAAATCCTAAAAAAATAAAGTTAAGAGCCTAAAAACATTAGTAATATGGTTTTCTCTTTTTGTATATGTTCCAATAAATTAGATTATGTCTATATTGAGGTGATCACCAGGCAGTGGGGAACAGTCAAGACTACACACAAGTGGTATTGTAAATGCACATGGTGTGGGTGGTGCCACACAGACCTAGCCCTGCACATCATAGAATGATTGAATGATCCTAGATGGAAAGGACCTTAAAGACCGCTGAGTTCCAGTTACAAATAGAAAGCTTTGTGTGCATTGTATGGTATCTACTTTTAAGGAAGTGTAATCCTGTACATAAAACCAAGTAGGAGACAATATATGAAAGTCAAACTGGTACAATATTTCTAGCAGCTAATAGCATTAGATAGAAAAGCTGCCACAAGGGAAAATGGCAAGTATACCATTATTTTTCAGTTCCAAAATTTAACTCTTTACCCCTTTATGACAATGAAAGTGGATCATCTAAAGACTTCACATTCCTATGTCTGTTTTCTTTTAGCTGCAGTTAATTTTTTGCATTTTGATTTATTTTCCCCCCCTCATTTTGACTCCTGGTTTATGTTTTGATATTAGTGCATGTCAATAACTAAATTTAGTACTTTTCAGTCTTTTCTTTGCCTGCCTGTGTTGCAGTCATTCAAGGCTCTGAGAGATGACATATCAGGTCATTTACATGAGTTTATAAATGCATTTTAGGAAAACTTTAAGGCACAAATGTTACTAACTCCTACTATTATTGAAGGCTATGGATAGAAAACTGCTCCTGACAGTTGTGAAGAAAATGTATAAATTTCAGAGTCTGCCTGAGTCTGCTGGGGAATGTCACAGGGAGTAATTCAGAATCAGATTCAGAAAAAGACAACCTTAATAAGAATCGCTTCATGTAGGAGAATGGAAAGAAAAATCCAAAACCAACGTTGTTGGATTTCTGTGAGAATGTGAAAAAACACAGCTAGTCTGTGTGCTTATATTGCTGTGTTTCTCAAGGCTCTGATCAGGGACCAGGTTCAGCCTATTCGATTTCCTTGGATTCTTTCTTCTTGTTATTTTGCCTGTGGACAAGACACTGGTACAATAATAAGGGTTTTTTTGAATGCATTGATATTTTCATGATATTTTAACATTATATTTTTCTCTGTCTTTTTTTTTTCTTTTCAAATTACTTTTTAAAGCTTATATGTATGAAGAATGCATGCTTAGCTGGAGGCAATTCCAGATAAAAATTAGCTCCTTCTGCCTCATTATCCTACTATTTCATGCATCTCTGAAATTCCACATTATACTCAGAAAAGCTTCCTAGAGGAGATTTGTTGCCAGAAGGCATCAATCAACATATCTTGTGATTAAGCTCATACTGCAGAATAAAAATATGTCAAAGTCTTCTCTTGAAAATGACTTGATGTGTACAGCATAGACTTTCAGACATTTACCATGCCAGATTCTATGTATATTTATATTGATCTATTATCTGTCCTGGCACTCTGAATGGGGGAAAAGAAACTGTGAAAATAGATTGTACTGAATACAATATGACAGTCTCTAGCACGTGTGAAGAGTTAAACCACACTCTCTTGGTACACTGGTTTAACGCTGCCTGGAGTCCTTACCTCTTCAGCATCACACTGCTGTGTTTGGACACATCTGGGCAGCTGGCTTTAGGAGAAAAGGCAAAGTCACATTGAAGGGAACAGCCATACAAACTGCAGGCAGGCAGAGAAATGAATGAAGAAATGTGATTCCTTACAAGCAGCCTACATAAAAAAAAAAAGAAGAAAGTAAGAAAAATCCCAAAGGCCTGACCAAATTATGCATGGAAGAGAAAATGAACAAGAAGGATATCAAGACAAAGCTGTATGTCATTTTACAGAGCAGAGCCTCCAGATTAATGAAATAATCCTTCTTCTTTTAGTGCCTAATGCGTGTAAATTGCAAAGAAGCAGAAAAACTTGCTCAAAGCATTTTTAGAAAGTTTTTGAGTATCAGATGAAAAATATGGCAGCTATAGTTAAGTGCCCTTTAAATTGTACATTTCCAATAAACATTTAATTTACTTGAACAGTGTTGATAAAAACTCACTGGAGATGGGAGAAAACTACAGTCTTGAGGTGGAAGCTAAATGCTAGCACGGTTTAAAATGAGAAAAGGATGAAAAAAGAAGTCAATAGCAGGGACAGTACACTTTTGAATTAACAAGAAAGAGGCCAAATAATGAATTGCTCCAGATTATGACTGCACTGTTGCTCACTGCATTTCCTGATGATGGGAAAGACTCATCAACAGTCAGTCAGGTTGCTGGCAGTATTTTTGTTTCCTACTGTCTGATTTTGTGAAAGATTTTTATGTGTGATTTCCACAGAAAATGCTTGTGCTTTGCTCTGTCCTCTATGTCTGAAGTTTGGTCTTTCTTTATCACATGGCATTCCAATTTGCTTTTGAATTCATTGGCATTTTAGCTTTACATTGGAAATGCCTCTTGCTATGTAGCAGTGCCAAAGCTAAATTTGTAATACTGAAGCAACTGAATAATGTTGCTCTTCTTGTAACAGAAGAGTACTGCTGTAGTGATGGACCTTGTGTTATTCTACAGCCCAAAAGAACATAATAATAAATTCAGTGATTTGTATGGGAGGTTTGTCCTGCCCACAGCCTTGTCTTCATAAGTTGGCTGCAGCAGATACATACAGAGGAAAGAGCCTAAGAAAAAGGCATGTCTGTGGTGCTGCTTCTCAATATACTATTCAGTTTAATGCCAGCATCTTTGGGGTGAATGATACGTTACATGGGGGAAAGAATCAATGTGGGTTCCTGTATTTGTCCATCTTAAGCCATATGAATCCCTAAGAGATATAAATCCATGTAGCATTTACATTGGGGCTCGTTGAAAAAGAAATGCCAGCTTCCCCAAGGTTACTTGCAATTGTCTAAAATGGAGTTTAAATTTAGTTTCAGGTAAAAATCATGATCTTGCTTCTCACATTTTGCTGCACCTCTCCATGACTTCCTGTGTGCTTCATTCTTTTTTTTCTCATTGGACATTTTTAACGGATAGTTGAATTTTTGCTCGGAATCTAAGTATATTCTAGAAGACTTATCCATCCAAAGAATATATGCATATAAAAGAAAATAAAAATTCTTAGGCACTTCCAGACTGAGAAACATTTGCATTCAGTCTTTTTGTATGTCCTTGAACCATATGCAAGTCCTTGATCAACATATTGACAAAATGTTAATAGAGAAAAGAATTAATACCAGTGAAACAAATACTACAAATACTGCTAAATGCTACAAACAGTTCTCCCAGTCACAAAAATAATAGATAAGTTCAACAGCAGACATAGAGCTGCATGTTAAATAATCTTTAGTTCAATTTTATGTTATTAAAACCTGAAGGGACTTAATTCAACTTTCTAGGCAACATGCCTATGATGGAGTTTGTGTGAGCCTCTTGTTTTTGTCTTTCTAATATATTATTTTTCCACATTAATCTTTTTTTTTTTTCTTTAGTGCCATTCTTCTGTTGCAAAATCGTAATCCTTGCTACAAATTTTGCTTTTACCTTTCAAAACCTTTGTGGAACATCTCATGTGAAGACTTGCAGTTCTTGACTTGAAGACAACTATTCTATAGTATACATATACATATATATATTTCTATGTTAAGTCCATTCCTTAAGAAATTAGTATAATTTTAATTGAATCAAAAAAAACCCCCGTGTTCAAGATCCAGTGTAAACTGTCACAGTATTTATTTTTGTAATCATGCATGACCCAACTTCTAAATGTGGGCTGATTATGTTTTAAAGGTGAGTTCCTTATTTTAACATGAAGAATTATGAGACTTTTCATAACTATATCCTACTTGTGTACTGACCCCCAAGTCAGAGTCCTTCTTTTCCTCGTCTGTATGCTTGAATCTTTTAAAAGTTAAAACAATTAATCAGGATTAAGGTATAACTGTTTAAACATTTTATGCTTATTGACAGAGTAAATAATAAATATTCTGTAAATTGTATATATTATGCTATGTATAAGAGATAAATTAGACATCTGCTAAGAGTGCAAACTAAAGAAGATTTGAAATAAAAAATATTTTTAGTAAAATTTGTAAACTAGGTAGTTGCTACTCTCTGAACTATTTATGTGTTGCTGTTATTTGATAGCTCTTACTTGCATTCACCGAGATGTATCCAATTACTCTTAATTCTTGTTTCAATTCAGGCACTGCAAGATAATTCGCTCCTTTATTTGTTTTACTTATTTACATCACTGGTATCATAATACCCAGATTATCCAGTCTGTTGCCTACTGAAGTATTACCCCCTCTGATAACATTTGCAAATGCTTGATTGCAACAAAAGTGGAGAAAATTATGCTTCGTAAAGAAAAACTAGGATTAAACATAAAATGTAGCATAGATATTTGCATAAGGCAGGTAGGAAGATAACAGGGATATTCATTCCACATCTCATTTCATACAGTTACATTTCTGTTAACAGAGTTTGTGTTTCATGTGAGTAAAACAGATGAATGGGAACCAATATAATGTCCGGTGCTGAAGAATCTTGGAATGTTCTCTCCCACCTGATGCAACTCATGTGTTCTGACAAATCATCCGCATGCTGATGAAGAATGGTAAAAACAAACCTGTCAGAAAAGTACCTCCCATATATGCAAAGTAGCAAGTAATGATGTCTCGAGTGCTATAAATGAAGGAGTAAGGAAGACAATGTAGTTTGTCAGCAAAAACATCATTTCTTGGGAGGGAAACTCTTAGGTATTTGGATAGTACAAACTAGAATTTCATGAGACATCTGCAGCCCTCACCAATGTTTTTCCCACACCTGGGTCCCTCTCAAACCTTCTTGGCTTCCAGGGAGTTCTTGGGAACCAGCATTTCTCCAGTTCATCCTCCATTCTCTACTTTATTTCCAGATAAAGGAAAAGGGACTGCTGTGACAGGAACTACCAGGAAAGGAATGTTACTGCCTTTGCCTATTGAGGAAGATGGCTGCAAGAAAAGTATGACCTTGAGACACAGGTAATGGAAGCCAAAGACTGTTTCTGGATTAGAGTCTGCAAAATGAGGCCTGAGGTTCTGTTTTTTCTCCAAGTAAACAAAGCTGAAATTCATACTAAATAATCTAGATGTGGAACTACTGCACTCATTTGAAAATACTGTATTACTTTCAGCTTTGTTGTTGCAGTGTGTCTGGCTTCTTTGGTCTTCACCATCTCCACCCCCTGCCTTCATTTTACAGCTGTCCTCTCTTGGCTTCACACAAGTCAAAGAAAGCAACAGAAGGCTTTCAGATTTAATTTGAAACATTTCTCATTTGAGTTTTCATCATTCAGACCCTCTGATCTGATTTTCTCATCCCTTAAAACTCTTCACAGTCTCAAAGGAAAACAGCTCCCAGGCCACAAGACTATACCTATAAATCTTCCAAATCCTTTATCTAAGGCTGTTTCATCTGTTGTAAACCTGCAGCTTTGCACAGGTGAGTAATCATCTCTGCCCTAATAAAGTTGGTAATGTAATTTGAAATGAAATTTGATTCCTCCCCTTTTGGAAGGAGCAATACTATTTGAAAATGAAATAGCAGGCCATTTGTTTGACGGCTACTCCATTAGATTCAAGTCATCCTTCCTGTAGTCATACAAAAAGCAAAATGTGAGGTACTTATATATCTTTTCCCAAAGAAAATATCACTTGGTAATTGCGCTGGAAAATGGCAAACCTAATTTTTAAAGGTGATTTTAGTAAGCAGGTTCCTCCTGAGAAATAGCTTTCTTGACAGAAATCAAATGCTACTTTTGCATTTCATATGGGTCTTAAGGAGACAGCTCCATAAGCTTAGGAGAGACTACAGATTTAATGCTTCCTTTCAAGTTGATATTGCATAATACAGACGTTATTAAATAAACTCATATTCATGGAACAGTAATGCAGTGTATAATGAAATAACGAAAATACTTACATCTAACCCAAACTGCCTTTAATGCATTTGTTAACTGTTTTTCAAAGCTTTGCCATCAAATTACTTCAAGGCAGAGTTCAGAAAACACAATCTTTTTCTAGTCATGTAGAGACACTGATGAGTAGCAGGAATTATATCCCCCAGCCCACATCTCTGGTAAGTGCAAACCACTGGTAAGCTGTTGACTATTGCCTTCAAGTGTTTCAATGAAGGTTACCACCCAGTACAAATTGGATGAATCGCATTGACATTCATGGAGTTTTGCTAAGTTTATACAAACTGAGGTTTTGGGCCCACATAAATGAGCACTGCACTGTTTTCTATTTGCATAACTGTATTCACTATTCGATTTCCTGAGCTGCAAGACAATATTCAAACATCTTGCAAGCATTCATCAAGTCCCTTTTTTGCTTTATTGTGTGCTTCCTGCATTTTGTTGTAACAACTTTAACAGTGGGCTTTTGAAATATTTATTTATAACA
This sequence comes from Turnix velox, assembly GCA_013400935.1. Taxonomy (NCBI): domain Eukaryota; kingdom Metazoa; phylum Chordata; class Aves; order Charadriiformes; family Turnicidae; genus Turnix; species Turnix velox. The sequence goes on along the minus strand of VZTY01006822.1, from coordinate 51,478 downwards.
AGATAGACCACTGCCTGAAAGATCCAAGCAATAAATTCCACCAGCCCGTGCCACATTTCCATCCTAACAAAAAATGCAATGAAATGAGGCAGAATTGTGATTGTAATCTCTGTTTCTAAGCACTGTAGAAACTGGTAAAAACATGATATTTCTTTCTGTGTGACTTTGGGAAAAAAATAAATTGTATACAAACTGAATTAGGTTTTACATTTTTGTCTCTAGAAAGATATTCTGCAAGTGCTTTGTAAAGAGAAAGAATTAATTTATTGCCCTTTTAGTTCTTCTCTCTTGCTATTTCATTTCCTCCAGCCTATTTACTTACTTTCACCATTCTTTTCCAAAGCACTTAAAGATTCAGCCTCCTCAAGTTTCCTCTTATTTTTTAGATGAACCAAGCAGGATGCTGAAAACAGGATACTGCAGTTGTCAGCACACAAAGACAAAGAGTGAATGTGATTCAAATGTCAGACAATGAATGATGTCTGGATTCAAATTTTGCTAAATATTAAAACTGATTAAATAATTTAATTAATCACAGAAATACTGTGATTTTGGAAAAGAACATAAATGATCAGAGTGTGCTATATTCTCATTGAATTAGTTGCTCATCTCTAGTGACAAAGACATGCAGATGGCCTCTCTTGCCACAGCTAGAATGCTCATGTGGGAGATCCATGGCTGTTCCCACAGCATTGAATGCATAGACTTGCTTCAGGGAAAACATATTCAATATGCATTCTTAAGTTGTATTAATATTAATCACACTTCTAAGTATGATGCCAGAAAATGAAGCTCATCTCATTTTTAAGTGCTCTTCAATATATCACAAAACATGTATTCAGAGCTCCCCTACTAACATGATAGAGATGCCCCAAGACATCCAAGCAGGATTTTTAATACTGCATCATCTGATTAATATTTAGGATCCTAAGAAAATGGTTAAGGTTGCTGAAGAAAGGCGAAATCACTTATAGGGAAACATTTTTTTCCCTGGAAGACTTTTGACCAATAGAGCTCAGGGCTCTTTTATCCCAAATGTGAATGTATCAGGTTCTTTTAAGGTGCTTTTCCAGGTAACCTTCAATTGTGCATGACCTGTAGCAGTTGTAATGAAAAAGGGGTATTTTGATTTCATCATAACTTGCTTCAAAATAAAATTCATAGTTTTCTTCAGATGAAGAGACTGAGAGCAATATTGCCAGCAATATAATTTGCAATAGTATTTTAAATGGTTGTGCTAAATGTTATTTACAATTTCATAACCCAGACAGTACTGAACAGCTGTTCATCCAAGGAGAGATGCAATAAATAGTGTGTTTTAGCTGGAATAAAGGCAAACCATAGTTCTATCATTCAATCAACTTGAAATCCAGACGACGAATTCAGCTTCATGTTGCAGATTTGAGGATAGCCTATGAAATTTAAGGACCAAATTACTCAATTAGGATTAATCCAAAATGTTTTATTATTATCATTTCCTGAGAAATATCAGCTGCTGGATGCAAACACCTAAATGTATTTCCAAAAGTTCATTAGCAGTAATTTTTGCAGTCAAAGTCTTTACAAAATGAAGAATGTTAAATATACTCAAATTTTATTTTAGTCTGGCAAAAGCCTCTATACAAAAGAATAAATTGCTTTTGTAAATCATTTGATGTATTTGTGTATTTCCTGCACAAATATGTGGAAGGATATTAATTTTTTTTCATATGAATATTTTATTTCATTTTTTAGGAATTGAACACTGATAAGAGCTCTTCCTTTGGGAAAAATTAGCAGTGATACTCAGAAGTCCCCAAAGAATACTAGGAAAAGTATTTGCAATCTAAGATCTTCTATAATTGTTCCTTTTTTTCTGGTTTTTGCCTTTTGGAGATGTTTTTCAGTTTTCCTTGAACTGGCATTGTACTTACAGTTATGCTGGTTTTTAAGGAGATTTTAATTTTTTGTATATGAATAATTTTAGAAGTTCTCTACCTTTTGTTGAATAGTCTAGAGAGTGTGTAGACAAAGGAAGTTCCTTGGGACAGTGTCTGTCTTTGTAATGGTTTTCTGTGGTGCTTTTTCTCATAATGAGACTGCAAGCTGAAGGGGCTGTAGTAATGAATCATCCTCACTAGTACAGAAACCTGGATAGGTGGGATGAATCACCCCCTGGAGATGTTTGCCTCTCCTCATTAGACAAGGACTAGAAGAGAAGTGACAGCAGGGACCAAGCAGCTAACTTTTAGAATGCTAATGTTAAATGACAAATTTAAGCAAAATAGTTTTAAAATTTAAATGAGTACTCAGAATCTTTTTTATTTTCTCCCTCATTGGCTACCTGCAGAATGCTTTTTCTTTCACTAATATGCATTTAGTACACAGAAATTTAAAAAAAATCTTATTGCCATCAGAAATTTTCAATTGTCTAAAATATTTGCATATTATGCTGTAATTCACCTAAAGTGAAACCAGCAGTGAAGTCAAATGTATAATTTCTCTTAAACCTAATGTTGGAATTATTTGAAACTGGATGTCCTGAGCCCCATCCTCTACCAAACTAAATCAACTCAACAAACCCCTTTCTCTTTATTACAGGTTACAAAACTAACACAGGGAAAAGAAGGTGCTTCATATAACTGTTTTACAATGTACTCCTACATCTTAGAGAGAATTTATTCCATTATGATCTATTTATCAAATTTGAAACCACAGCTTAAAAGCTGAGAGGCAGAAAACTATGCAAGTATTCCCATCTTCCTTCAGGAAACTTTTGCAGGAATGAATTATCCTCTCTAGTACAGGGACCTGGATAGGTGGGATGAATTACCCTTAAATTTCCTCAGCCTATTTAAGGCAATGTTAGATTTTGAAATGGCTACAGGTTATGCCTCCTTAACAGTTTTAGACCATTTATTTTATGTGTATTGTGATACATTGTGATACATATGTAGCAGATTCTTTTTCTAGGCTGTTTTGCAGGGTGCCATTATTCACACAGTTTTCTATTAGATTATAACATGTCTGATTGTTTGGAAACCCACAGAAAAGCAGTTGAGTGAAATAACTGTAGTGAGCACCATCTAAATATATATGCAGTGACTGACAGACACACTTGTTTCCCAAAACATTTTTTTGCAAATGTGGAAATAATCTTCCTGCAAAAGATGACTACAAGAATAAGAAAAAGTTAATGCATTAAATATAATTCAAAACAAATCCTAAATTTCTTCCTTTAATCTGATTCCTTCTCCTTGCTTTTTGGTCTACACAGAACCCTATGGGAGTGATACAAATTCCTTCCCTTATGCAAGGACCTATTGAATGAGACCTCATACTCAGCAGACAGAAGTACTTGAAGGGTCATTCAGGTGTATATAAAAAAGTACACTCTATTATATTATTCAAATACTCTTTCTATGGCCTGCATAGTTAACTCCTTAAACCAATAGACAGAGAACTAAGTCTAGTATAAAAGGACTCATGGATAGATTGATAACTGGCTTCAGGATAGTAGACCTTTGGGATTAAGGAATTTTGAAAGCATGTAAATTCCCTTGAGATCACACAGCCCTTGCTTCTGGCCTCAGCATCCAATGCCTTTTACTTATAATGACTCTTAAATGGGAAGTGGAACCTTAGCCTGTTTCAAACATCCTAACAACCAGTCTTACTTCATACAAGGTCATCCTTCTTGCCATTTAAAATAAAACAGGTTTTTACAAATTATTCCAACATTGAATTCAGCAGATTTGTCCCAGATTTTTGAAGGACCAAATACATCCTCTTTATATATGCTAACAGATTATGAGGTAGAATCTATTCAGGTCACATTAGTGTTCAACTAACACGAGTTTTAAAATTTCAAACAATAAAACCACTAGAGAAGTGATTTATAAATTATTTGAGTTCCACTGAAGGCACTGGAAAGATGCTGAATTGCATCACTCCAAGTTTTGGTCTTAATTGCTCAAAAAGATTATTTTGTTGTAATCCTTATGTAATGGTAATTTTACTCAACTGTGAAGCATCAGATTGTTCATAAATATATTCTTAGTAAATGCATACTTTTTCTTAATACCTTCAGAGAAAGGAGGTAAAAGTATATGCTTGTCATAGCAGGAAAGAAGCTTTTACTACTTTGATTGTCCTCAATATAATCTATTTTAGCTAAATCTCTCAGATTTAGATTATAAAAGAGTAAAGTTTAACCTATTTAAGGGAATGTTAGAATTTGAAATGGTTTCAGTTTATGCCTCCTTAACAGCTTTAGAGCATTTCTTTTATTTTCAGCTCTAAATATTCTATAATGGTAAAAGAATATAGAGCAAACTCAATTTCACTAACCTGACCTTTTTTTATGAATAACGCTTTCTTTTAATGATGCATTTAGCTAGTGCCAAATTACAGAGGAGTTCTAACAGAAGTACACATGACATATGCATTAATATCAAATTAATCCTTTATGATCAATGCTATTGTCATGAAAAGTAGACAAATTCATTAAATTATTCACTTAAAATAAAATTTTTCTTCCTTTATGCAGCTTTTAAATCCTACTTGGGTATTAATTAGTCCTCTTCTCAGATTAAAAAGAACCATTCATTGCTGTTCAACTGCATGCCTGAAAGAGGAACTTGAAATGTAGAGTGCTCTGACAGCACATTACGTGGGTCAGCTGGAATACAGGAGGTTCCACAGAAATGTGAGAAAAAACTTTTCACAATAAAGGTGACAGAACAGTGGAACCAGCAGCCTAGAAAGTCTCCTTGAGGAGTCTCCTTCTCTGGAGATATTCAAAGCCCACCTGGATGTGTTCCGGCGTGACGTGACCTGGTGTTCCTGCTCTGGCAGGGGGATTGGATTAGATGATCTCCTGAGGTTCCTTCCAGTCCCTGACATTCTGTGATTCCTTGGAGGAATAGTAACTTCATTATTGATTAGAGCTTAAACTCAGTTTTCCACAACCCAATAGCTTATAAAATTATAGCATGTTGCTGATTCACACTCCACCTGAGGCAGAAAGTCTGCTGTCTCACAGGAGGAAATTATATTTTTTCGAATGAGAAGAGTAGATGACAACAATTAAAGTAAGCAGTAGCTTTGTTTTAAAAATATATAAATCATATGCTCTTATCTAAATATCCTGCAGATCATAAAGATACTGGACTATTAAGTGACTTGATATTCTATGGTATCTCCATACAGAATGGTAAGATCACCCCACAAGAAATATTGGATTACATAATGTGTGATAGATATATTATTCCATAAGAACATTTAAATCGGTGGAACATTGTACCTGGAATTAATCAAGTTAAACCTATGTGTGAGAGTATGAAATTAACCCTACAATGCCCCCTTTCAATTTCCTTTCAGTTCCAGAGTTCTATTTATGTAGAAGGACAGAGGATGTAAAAGGAAAGTATGAATGCAATATTAAGGCCTAGATAAGCCTGAAGAGTGGCTATGGTTGCATTGCCTTATCAAGTACACAAGGAAACNGCTTAAACTCAGTTTTCCACAACCCAATAGCTTATAAAATTATAGCATGTTGCTGTTTGAGAAAGAAATCAGTGCTTATTTTATGCATGTTGCTGTTCGAGAAAGAAAGTAGCATAAAAAATTTCAAGCTTCTTTCAATCATCTTGTCTTCTTTTCAGGCTGAGAAATTGATAAGATACATATCACAGCTTATAAAATAGGTGGTATAAATCTCATCCTAAGACCAAGTTAAAATATGAATATCTGAAGGAATAAAGGCTGTTTGAAGGAATCTGCCCTAAGTCTAACATCCACAGAAGGATTCATCCTGTGCTAGCCTGGAGAAATCTCTTCCGCTGTTCTAGGGTATCAAATTATGACAGATACAACCTGGGACTTATTCTGTAATAAATGAACTGAGAAAGAAGGCAAACATCTCAGTGCATCTAAACTGCTATTTATTGCCTATTTATGGGCAACTGAAACCCCCCCAGTGCTGAGTGACTTTCAGACATTTGTTATTTTTAAGCAGATGTAATTTTCATTTGATTTTTGACATGATTATGTTCAAAGAAGGTTTGGCTTATATTGAGTGCAAATTATTCCTACGGCAAGATTATATTCTTGAGTACTTACTTCTAAAAGCATAAAAGAAAGTGATATTACAATGTTTTCTAGGTGGTTAAAGGCTACATTTCACTGCATATTAGATTCAAAAATATTTGATAAATCTCAAAGTGTCTTAAAACCCCCACATTTCCTTTGTTTTCTGGTTTAGTACAGGAGTTCTATTGAACACAAGCTATCTGACAGTTTGGGTAGAAATCTCCTAGGAATGATCCAGTTGTGGCAGTGTCATAAAGTCTAATTCCTACAGTGATTTCAAACTCCATTCATTAATCTGAATTTAACCTCATATATTACTGTGTCCACACAGTATATTGGAACAATTTTATCTTACAATGTTGTTTCTACAGTTAAGCATAAATACAAATAAACCATAACATAAAATTACAATATGGGCTATTTAAATTGAGTCAGCTCTGCACACCTCCATATTTTGAATCTTCTGACTTTTGTATGTTTAAATACTCACACTAAATGCTACAGTAATGTTTTTTTTAATTTCCATTTAATAAAAAAGAGTATGTCCTTCAAATCCTGCAATGGTGTCTTTATAGCTGAAGTAAAACTAGCAAATATTAAATATAGTTCAGTATGTAAATATAAGTAGACTTACTGGGACTATTTACTCTTTAAATTCCATATGCTGAACATAACTATAGCTGTTTTCAGAAGAGGTGCATTTCTACTTGCTCAAGTGATGTCTCTGAATCAAGAGTTTGATATAGAAAGCTCATGTGGAAAAAAAGTGGTAATAAATATGAATGAGGAAAATTAACCTTAAGAAATAGCTCAATATGAAGATTTTTCATTTCTCCTCATATGCATGGAAAAATGATGTTTCTTGGACTCAAAAGCTAATTTAATGTAACTTCTTTGGAAAAACTTAGAATATTCTCAAATAACTGAAGGCTTTATAGTTTAGATTGCAGGTCTATTTTAGGATTCTTTCAGTACCTTTCAGTGCTGAAAATAAGATTAGATTGTCTTTAAACTTCCCTTTATTTTGGATAAGTTAGAATTTCTCTTTAAAGTTCAAAATCCTATGAAGAAAGAAAAGAAACAGTAATGAACTGATTAATTAGCCATAAAGGAATAAATAGGTGAAGTTGAACACAGTCTAATTGTCCTTTTACAAAGAAATCCATCAACTAAAGCAGCTAGGTCTTCTTGTCCAGAAAAGATGAGGGGGACCTCATCACAGATTTTTAATATTTGCAGAACAGAGCTTCTCTCTTTACAAGGAGAAAACTAGGAGCAGGGGTGCAAATTGCATCAGATATAAGAAAGATTGTATCTTGATTCAAGAAAGAACAAATTTTTCACACTGGAAGATCCTGCCCAGGGATGTGCTAGTTTCCCTATAGATGGAGGAGGTTTTCAAGACTCAACTAGACAGGGTGCTTTCCCTTTCCCATGAAAGATTGTTCCACATGATCTTTCAAAGTCCCTTCCAAGCTAAGCTGTTCTATATCTCTGTGTTTCTATGACTTGACATGATCAGAAAGCAATTTAAGTCAAGAAAAAATAATTTAGATGGGAAAACAGGTAGGGAAACACCAACAAATTCCAGGGGAGTCTGTCACACAAGGTGTTTAAAATATATTGGTTTCTCTACCATAAACCTAAATGAGATGTAGCTGCTGCTTTTAAACAAAACAGAAAGTAAGTATGAGTAGTGAAACTGAATACACTTAAGCTAAAAGCTTTTAGAGGGATTTTAACCACAGAATGAATGATGTTCTTCATTTTCCAGTAGCAACATGAAGAGCAGTTGCATTTACAGGCAAACAGTGATAGCAATAAAGCAACAGGTAAGAGTACACTAATTGTTAGATGTCAAGTAAATGTAGGTGTTACAACTTGATCCTCATATCTATGCAAGTAAATAAGAAAAACCTTCAAAATTCCAACATAATTGTTGCACTACTGTATGATCATTCACTTTCTGGGTGGAGACTGAGTGGTATGTGATGAGCCAAAGTCTGTTTGTAAATTCCTGAGGACTGTCACTTCACAGAGACACCTAGAGAGTGGAACTGTAGAGCCAGAACATGCCATGGACCTGCTATAGAGGAGACAAGGGAAGAGATCACACTTCTTTTTTTAGGGACTACCCTTCTCTATTCCTCAGCCAGCACAAAATTTGTCCTTTAATAAGAACTGGGTGCACCATGTCATTACTGCCTGCTGTAACCTGGGGAGTGTCTTTACATCATGGGAGTCAAGAAAAGACAGAGCCTGAAGCATCAGAAAAATTAATTTTAAAAATTCATTAAGAGGTTCCCATTTTAACAAACAAATGCAGAGATGCCAAAAAAAACAGTGTAGGCATTCTGAATGTTAAATCACAGATAAAAGAATCTCTTCTTATATTCCTGACCATGTAGGTTTTGTCCTTCTGCTTATTACTCCAGATTTCCAGGTGGCAGAGAACAGAGACTCCAAGACTAAGAGCGTGACAGAACAGGTAGTATTCGTCTTTCATTAATGTAAAGGCAGTAGGAAAGTGAAGAAAATGCTCCCTTTTACAGAAGCTATTTTTTTCAGTGGCATCACAGACTTTGCTATCAAATACAATATTTTTGTGTTGCTATTGAAAACTTAAGTTTAGGCTCACTTTCTGCCAAAANAATACAATATTTTTGTGTTGCTATTGAAGCTATTTAGGCTCACTTTCTGCCAAAGTGACAACTCTGAATATTATCAGAGGGGAAGAAAAGGAAGGTGATTTTAATCTAAATTCTGCTTGCACGTAGCCCTTTTCATTACCAGCCCAGAAGCCGAGCACAATGTATCTACAACATTTGATTAAGATCCACTGAGAGTTAAGAATAAACTTAAAAGGAAAAGTTTCCTCCTGCGGTGCTTCTGCCAAGATACTGAATGCTTATCTCTGCCTCTTTTCCTGAAGAAAATTTTGTTTCTTAAGCATCCTATGCTAAAAAGCACTTCTTTTCCATGTAAAAAACCTTAAATCTGTCACAAGAAACTCAGCTGAAATAACTTACTACAACATATTAGAAAGAAAAATACATTGAGAGGAGGAAGGTGCACAGATACTTTGGAGAATTAGGCATTACAGAGAGTCAGGTAACATCCAAACCCTTTCCAGGTGGAAAAGCCATGGAGGTAGGAGTAAGGTGATTATGCCTATTGTGAAGTTCACAAAGAAGGAAGATGAGCATGAACAAAAACTTGAATTCTGAACCACTATCAGTTGTATTTGTTGTTTTAAAATATTTTTTACCATTCCTTGGTTAGAAAGAAAAATGTCAAACATTATTGGCAATCAATAACAAGTGAAATTGCATGCTTAGCTTAGGGAAATTAAAAATATAGAATGACATATTACAAGTGGATATTTTGGTAGTTTGAGGGATGTGTGGCTTGAATTGATTTTTTTGTTTTTCATTAGCTCATGTCTGTTTTCAGATCTAATACCTCTCTGTATTGTGGAGCAAGTGGGAAGAACTGCCACAAGATACCATAACAGCTAGTTCTTATTAATATTTAACAATCCACTGCATTATTTCTGCTGTGTAGAGAATCACCAACATAAGTGTGATATGAGGATGTAACAGAAGTGAGATTAAGACACCTCCTCTTTAGTGTGTGCATCATAGTTGCTTAGGAATTTTTTCAGGATTTTTCCTTTCGATTTTGCAGTCATGAATTAGGGTGCAGTCACAAATGAGGATGTAGTCATCACTTACATTCATTCTAAGCAGCTAGTAATCAATCTTTCCTATCTGTCGATATGAGTGAGAGGTCACCATTATATAACAAGTAGCCATTTCTTGTGTAAATTCAAGATTCAAATGACAGAAGGCTGCTGTCTTTTTCTACATTTAATGCTAGTAATAGGGGGTTAGGGATTATTTTTCCTTTTAAAAATCATGCTTGGAAATTTAATTTATCCCTGACATTTAATAAAGCATAGGCACTTGGTGTAGTCACCAGGATATAGGTGCATAGTCTCCTCCTTTTCTTGTTTTATTTTTATCTCAAGCAGTTGAAAGAACACGTGTTAGTCTCCTTATTAACGTTTTATAGAAGAAGCAGTGTAATTCAGAAAAACCCAAATTTTCTGTGAGGGAAAATTATAAATTCATAAGATTCATTACTTTGGAAAAAAAGCACCATTTTTTGAGGATTTGGAGTTTCCTCATAGGCAGCTGCAGTGTTTGCATTTTACATGATAATAGCTGTTTAAAGATTTATAAATTATTCAGGCAAGATTCTCATCTCCTAGTCTTTTAAATGAGACAAATATCAGTTTTAGTTAGAGGTGATGTTACAGTTTCCCAAAATTCCATTTAATATTTATTTGTAAAGGTTAAATGTACTGTCAAAAAATGAGACATCTTGTAGAAAGTAATTTTCAGAGACCATGTTTAAGAAAACATCGATTCCCATGAGAACAACTAATATAAAGTAGCTTCAATCCCTTCCTGATACTTTTAAAAAACTTGTCTGAATGTGGAATAAAACAATGTAAAACAAAAGGTCTACAAACCTCTCACGATGTCTATTGCCCTAGTCATTAAAGCAATTGTCTGACACCATCTGAATAAAGCAGCTGCTTGCACACTCTAGGTGACTTTTGGCTCATAAAATACCTGTAAACAAATCTGTCAGACACAGAAACTGATCCAGAGAGGTTACAGAGGTTCCCATTTTTAAACTAACAGGAGGTTACACAGTTCACATCAATATCCACATGCAGTCTACATCCACTACAGTGCATCTTGAGCCACAGCCATAAAGCTGTTGCAAGTGCAGAGATGGAGAGAGCAGTGCAGTCACAGAAAACCTTTGATTGCATGTCAGCAGCATGTGGCCATGATGTCCCTTCCTTGTACCTTACTCTGCCTTTATCTGAGTCAGCTTAGATGGACATCTTCCAAGGTTAATTCGCACACAGTGATCTCACTTTGCAGAAATTTCTTGATATTGTGCCTGAGTTCATTCTAAATTTGACTCTTACAACCAAACCATCAAAATAAGGCCATGAAAATTATCTGTGTCCATGCTACAAAATGTCACAAGACTGGATGGATGCTTTTGTCACCAGGCTGGCAGTGAACAATTATATTTGATGACCAATAACACCTACAAAACCTCTTCAGTCAAACAATTGTAGGGAATAGAATTCCAAACTTCTAAGGAAACAAGGAAACAAACAAAAAAAAACCTACAAAAAAGCCAACAAAACCCCACAAACAAACAAACAAACAAAAAACCTCTTCAGCAAAAAAGAATTTATACTTTAAATGTGACCTGATACTTACATATTTTCTACTCTTTCTGTGCCCTACAGTACTTGTCTAGCTGTTCCTGTGGCACTAGGCACGTGAAAAAACTCATAGGTTAATTAAGATGGTTCTTATCAGAAATTATAGCAATGGCCAGCTAGCCAAAATACTAATCTCACAATGTGCAGCTTAAGCTTTGCATCTGAAATCAATCATATTTGCAAGCAGACTGAAATATTATGCATACTACAGCCTAGCATTAAAATACCCTCCTCTATCTATCTTTTGCATGTGATTCCCAGGACTCACTCTTGTCACATTTAGTAGCATTTCAGTCTGCAAAGAGCCCCATAGATTTCCACAGAATATACAGTGTAGTTAATGAAGGCATCACTTAAAGCAGGTCTGTCTTTGGGCCCTACAGCATCTCTCATAAAACAAGGAGTTTAGTATTTTTAGAGCATTACCCATATGCGCTGCTGGTTGCATCCACAGTGAAGCTATTGCAACATGTTACTGCTCCAGCAAAGCTCATTTTAACTCAAATTTCCCATGAAGGAAGGATAGCCTGTGTGATGTCAAAGATACATATCTTACATTAACACTGCTTTATTCCTTTTCACTCTTTTGCTTCAGGTACAACTGTCTCCATGGATAGAGAAGTTTCAATCTGCTCCTATTTTCACCGTAGGATTTAGCATCCTCACATTCAGTGGTGTATGAAACAGTGGGTTTGGTGTATGATTTGTTTTTTCATTTTGTCAGTAATAAAAAAATACTGGCAACGACTCTGGTGAGATCTGCTCCAGTTTGCCTTAATTTCCCCTGTAAATAGCTGTGGTCTAAGGAGAAATCTCCACCCCGAGGTACACAGAGTGGAGAAATCCCAGAGGTACTTAGTGGATTCTATAGGGAATGAAAAAATTGCAATTACTCTAAAGCACTGCTTTTGAAGCTCTCGTGTGGAAAGAATCATGGGGCTTGTTGAATCCCACAGCAAAACCTGCTGTCTCAGCAACAATTACTGTAGATGTGCTTACAAACTGACACCAGTGATAATGCAAGTTTGCAGCTGGGATCTTAAATGGGACCTGCTGCTCCACACCAGCTTATTCAAGCAGATTCATAAGCACAAAAAAAAAAGCAGGTTGGGGGGGAAGGGAGAGGGGAATGAGGGCAGAAAGGATGTGACCATGTGTGCTTGTGCATGTATATATACATTTTGCATTCAGAAAAGCAAAAGAAAGAAAAAGCAGTGTCATGCATTTAGAAAAAGAAATCCAGGAAAAGGCCAAGGGGGTAAGAAGATGCCACCTGGCACTCAGCAGGGGGAATGTGGGGCATCAGGAAAGCAGCACCATGCCAGCAGGTGAACAGGGCAGCAGGAGCCTGGTAACTGGCAGCCAACATGTGGCCAGGCCAGCAGGCAACAAACACCTGGCCATTTCTTTGTGAACCAGCCAGCGGGAGCCTGGTAGAGATCATAGAGCAGGTGGACAGGGCAGCAGCCAGGCTGGATACCTGGCAGCTGCTCTGAGGTCAGCTTGTCAACAGAGCAAAGGGCTGTTTGCTTTATTGTTCACGTTACTTAATAGGAGAGACAAATCTCAGCTTCTTCAAAGTGCCTTTGGTGGGGAAGGTGAATACTGTGTCACAGTCTAGTAAATTCTGCTACTGTAGTTTTGAACAAGACCTTTAGGGGAAAGTGTACGTGGTGGTCATCAGCACTGAACTATAGGTTTCAGCATCTTTTCAGCAATATTGTAATGAAATTTCATTACACACATTGGTCAGCCATTGAGCAACTCCAGTTTTAAGTACCATGGTCTGTATTTAGATCCCCAGGCAAAGGAAATTAGCACATTATCCAGGATAAAACTAGCCACAGCAGTAATAACATTGCAAAATCCTCCAGTGAGCACTGCATCAATGAGATCATTTTAATAATCTCCAGAGGGAAAAAAAAAGAGATTGTGTAACAGCTGATGGGATTCATTATAGCTCCAGATACTTTAAGGCACTACCTGGAAATTGGCTTTGTATGTCCATCCTGTCCTTCATGAGCCCTGCAGAGCATGGCAGCCAGAGAAAAACAAGTGCAACTGCTGCAGTATCAAACCCCCTGTTGTGAAGGGGACTAGCTGGAACCAGCATATAAATTGAAGACATTTTAAGATTTGAGGTTGCACAGCTCATTAAGCTCTTTTAATGAAAGTTATATTTTTTCTATGCATTTTACAATCTGCAGTCCTTCCCCAAAGAGTAAGCCATACAGATGACCCATTCAATTAAAAAATCTTTCACCACTTTGAGTCATCTGGGATAAAGCTCCATATACATGAAATTAAATCAGAGTTTCTTCTTTGGAGAGAACAGACAAAACCCCTTTACTGATCATAATGGTTTGGTTTGTGATTTCATTCTTTATTCTGTTTTTTTGTTGCTGACATGTCTCTCCCTATAGAGTGTATTTGCTACAGGAGAGCAAGCTCTTTGCTCTCTGGCAATGACATGCAGCAGAGAGCAGCACATTCCTTGGGTGTATAAACAGATGGACATTCTGTAGGAAAAAAGAGGTGGCACTACATCTGACCATTATAGAATTACACAGCTAGGTCTGCTCTTTGCATTTTAAGTAGAGACTATTTTAATAAACAATTTAAAAAATACAAATTGCAAATATAACTTAGTCCAGTACTTTCTGGAATTACATGAAGTCTTAAGAGGAAGAGAACTGAGAGCAAATCATATTGGAAAAAATGTCAAAATAGCTATGCTGAAAGAAAAGAGCTAACAATTACATTGCTAATGGTATTTGTTCCAGAAACAATGACTGAAATGCTAAGAGAATGCATTTCCCTCAGAGTTAGGTTTCATAAATAACAACAAAAAAGTTTGTTAAATGGATAACACATTATCACGGCAGAAGACTAAAAAAGACAACCTGCAGGATAGCATGAACTACATTAAGAAGCAATCTGCAGGTAACTACTATAATATATATTAGTAAAGGGTAAGAGTTAAGATTGTGCAAGAAACCTTGGCAGTTATTCTCTTGACTGGAGTGCTTAGCTTTGCAACCTTTGCATTTTTTTCATTAAGATGTTCAAAGTAATTGATCATTTTTATAGTGTTCAGAGACCCAGATACCATGGAAACAGACTAAGCTATGGGAGTGGTTGTAGTATTAGAATAATTAGCAGGAAGTTGTGGAACAAAGTTGCTGGTCAATGCTTATCCTTCCCAGTCCAGTCTCACACTGTGACTTGGCATTATTTGTGGTGTGATTTTTGTCTGTGCTCTTCTGTAAACCTCCACGTGTTCACATCTGCCAGTATGTACATATTTTATCTATGTATTATAATATGTACTTACTCTCAAAAATCATACCCTGTGACAGCAATGTACTTTACACACAGCTACTTAGTTCACTGAAAATTAAATTGCCAATGTACTGTTTCTCATTAGAGGCATTTGCTTTGCTCCAGAAGAAATCCAATAGTTATGTGCACTTGTTTATCAATACAGTTCCCCCTTTTGATGTTACGGCTATTTGCATAATATGATCTTAATGTTCCAGATCTGCAGCTCGACATCATGATATGTTATTAATAAGAGGCCTTCCTCCCTGTGAAATTCTCTGTGAAACTGAGAAACAATGTTTTTTGGAACTTTTGGAGAAGGATGGTTTCAGTATGAATTTGCAGGAGATAGTGCCCTCCTTGTTGTCTTTGTTGGAAACTCACTTAAAACACCTATACTTGCTCTA
Source organism: Turnix velox (assembly GCA_013400935.1). Classification (NCBI taxonomy): domain Eukaryota; kingdom Metazoa; phylum Chordata; class Aves; order Charadriiformes; family Turnicidae; genus Turnix; species Turnix velox. The sequence goes on along the minus strand of VZTY01006822.1, from coordinate 36,361 downwards.
GGGATGATATACAAATGCTATGTAGTGCAGCTGTTATCAAGATGTACTGGGTAAATCATAGGAGACAATACAGAATTATTTAGTAATAAATAAAAGACCTTTAAGCACAGCATCATAGAATAGTTTGTGTTGGAAGGGACCCTAAAGATCATCTAGTTCCAGCCCTCCTGCCATGGGCAGGGACACCTCCCACTAGATCAGGCTGCTCAGTGCCTTATTCAGCCTGGCCTTAAACACCTCCAGAAAAAGGGCATCCATAACCTCTCTGGGCAACCTCTTCCAGTGTTTCATTACCTTCACTGTGAAGATCTTTCTTATATCTAGCCTGAATCTACCCCCTTCCAATTAAGATCCTTCAGTCCAACTTTAAGCATTACTCTGTTAAGTTCACCACTAAATCAACCCTCTAAGCACCACATCTTAGTCTTTTAAATACCTTCAGGGATAGTAACTTCTTTGAGCAGCCTGTCCTAATGCTTTGCATCCTGTCCCCAAGCTTCTGATGCCGAAAGCATTCTTTGATTTGTGCCTTTGTTGTGGCTAAGTAAGCTCGTAAAATTTCTGCTCAAAAACCTAAGAGATAAGACAAAAAATCTAATTTTCACATAGTAAGAGTCCTGTAACGTTATGGATTGCAAGGCAATATAACAACATTACAACAGTTTATTCTGAAACTATTTTTAAAGCTAAGGTTTCTAATCAAATGTTTACTGTAACTAATGAAGAGGAAGCAGATATTTTATTGCTGTCAAGTGAGTGTTGGTGTCAACAGTAGTAATCACTTTTATGAATAGATAACTTGTTTTCCACTGAAATTTTTATGCCATTTCATGTATTTCTACTGAGAATATTCCAACAAGAATTCATCTCAGTAAATTGATCTAACCCTAAAATCATCTCTTAGCTTGGCAATTAATGAACTCTGTGAACCAAACTATGTATTAAAGGAATTTGGAGAAGAAAATGAGGCTTACTTTCTGTTCTCTAGCCATAAGACTTAACAGACTGCAATTCACTTAAAGGAAAAGATTCTTTCTAGGGCACATCTGTACTTATGCATACATGTGCATGTAAGCATGATAGATAGACACTGTTTTTTCTTATAAAATTCCTGTAAGCTTGTAAATAAATAAATTTAAAAAAAAACCAACACCAAACTGATTAATAACAGCTCCCTATCAGCAAGTGCACATTTATAAGAAGTAAGCACCACATAACACTGCTGATAGAATGATTTCTGTCTACCATGAGATATATACCAGAAAATGAAAAAGTACACCAAAGGCCAACTAGATTATACAGATTTTCTTGAAACTTCAAGACAGAAATCTAGGTAGTTGCTTTTGGGGGGCAGAAGAAGAGAAAGAGGTTATGTTTTTTATATGTTTGCTTTGTCTTGTTAAAAAAAAAACCCACTTAAGTCTTAAGAATTCTCTCTAAAATGGACCAAATTCCTTTATTTATGTAAGGAAAATAAAACAATTGGACACAACCACACTAAAGTATTGTGAATGCAAAGCTGATCTGTGTGGAACATCAGGAAATCATTTAAGCAATTCCTATTAACATATAAGCACAGCTCCCGGTAACACGCATTAGCAGCTTTTTCAAGCAGGGTGAAACATTACTTGGAGATGCAAAACACTGTTTTAAGGTTTTGCAGGTATCATAATGATAGTTTTTTCTCAACACTGAATATTCATGACGCATCATAAAACTAATGATAAGCATAAAAACTGATGCGAACGTTTGACTAATCTGTTCTTATTTGTTTGGAAGAGCTGTAGTAATTGCCTGGTTTGTAAATTAAACATCTGCTATGGGAGTAAAGAAAAACATAACTGAGCATATTCAAATAAATTGAATTCACTGTAGTTCCATAAATTTTATTATATGGGCTCATCAATTTTATTACACCTGAGTGCTACGTTGCTATGTAAGGGAGTAGCTAATTTACTCTTAGATCCCCCATTTGTAACAATAAGTGGTTTTGATTTTAATAAACTATTTTTTATATTTAAAGATTTTGGTTTGCCTTTTTTTTTCTTCTCGAATATGGTCAATAAAACAGTTGATTTAACAAAATTTGGCTGAGGTTTTTGTGTAATAACAACCTGTTCCCCAGGATTAGCAGAATGTCAAAGAGTATCTCCTTATACACATCATACATTATACATATGAACTTTGGTATCCAAAAGAAAGTAATTTGGCATTTAAAGTATTTTGCTAGCTGCCAAGTTTCAAATGGTAAAAGACTGAGATAAAAGCCAAAAAAAGTAAAACTTTTTTTAAAGCCAGATCAAGGATTTTGGATTTGTTTTGTTTTATTTTAAGTAAAAAGAGAAGAAACCATCTTGGGTCAGTTTCTTGGTTTAATTTTTTCAGCATTAAAAGTTTTAAAATGGCATACAGTAAGATAATCTTGGTTTGCAACTATTCTTACTCAGTGCATGGACACCTGAGGTGAGATGTATTTTCTTGATTCTGCCTCTTGTTCCCAGTTCCAGAGCAGAAAGTTACTGTGGCTGCACTGGTCAAGTAGGATATCCTTTTATCCTACATGTTAGGGCTCAGGAACAAAAGTTGGAAACATTCCTATTCAAACAATAAAAATACAATGTTGATGGTTCCTTTGATAATCCCAGGCCAGGACTATATTCTCCAGAAGGCAAAGTTTACTATATGAAGAAATATCTGATGCATTTCTGGATTTTTCCTGTCCATAAGCTTACAAAGCTCCATAAAGCATGAGCTTGAATCAAGAATTTCAGAAAACCTTGTTTCTCTACTTCAGAAGGGTTTTCCACTTTGCTTATGATTGTGCCCTACACCTTTGATTTAAGGTTATTTTGGAGAAGAAATGTCTTCAGCTTTTGCTTCTTGGTGAGGAAATTGCCTAACATGTTTGCTGTGTTGACCTGGGTATGGAGATCTCTGAGGAGAGCATCAGACTCAAAGTCTGAGAGTCAAGGGTTCAAGTTCCTGTCCAGGTACAAGGCTTGTTAGAGTTGGGCTGATGATTGGTCTCAATGATCTGAAAGGTCGCTTCCAACTTTGATTATTATGAAGCAAGGAGATGCCAGAAGAATTCACAAAAATTGTCTGCAAAAAGGAGGACTTTAAAAGATAGCATAGAAGCTACTGATCATAGATTGGAATCTAAAAAGAAGTTCAATTCAGGGAACATGAGTTGGAATAGTCATGTTTTCCAGGTACTCTCAGTCAGGGGCGCCATATCCTGGAGATAAGCATAGTGATTCTTAAGTCAAAGACAGTTCAGTCTTTCCTCCTGTCAGTTTGTTCAGGCTTGAAGGAAGAAGAGGAACATCCAGATGGGCCTTTGCCTTAAAACCCCCAGTGCAGTGTCAAGTGAGGCTGCACCATTATGCTCAGGAGGGTACTCAACATCCACTGCCTTTTAGCAATTAATAGCAAAAATTCATCAGGTTCACATGCCTTCTTCTGCACCCTGTGTTTCTCCTGTTATCTTAAATAACATAAATTGTGTTTCCTGGAATAAGTACCTGTGCCTATTGATTTCAAGTAAATGGTTATGTAGGGAAAGAAATAGCTCTTTTAGTTTTTTTTTTTTTTATTTATATAGCAATCAGATATAAGGTTATATTTTTTTGGTGAAACTTCAGGAAAGTGGCAAAAGAATCACCCTTTACAGAGCCTGAGAAACTAATCAAACCACTGTTGGACAGTAGAAATGTCACAATTGATGCAGTTGTCCTTGTATGTCAGAACCACCTTTGCTGAGTGTAAAACTTAGTGACAGAAATTCAGAGCACCATATTCTTCTTGAAAAGTTTTCACAGATAAGTGACCTGCATATCCAACATGACATACTTTAGAAGCCAAGCTCTCTACCATAAGGAATCCATAAAACTTCGTATCTCAGTTCTATGGATAGATTTAATTACTAAGTGAGCTTCAGGAGTGCAGAAGGAGTGGGATGGCAAGATAAATCCGTGTAATACTTAGTCACTTTGTACCTAACAAAGTAGTTGAATCCCACTCACGGGAGGTAAGCAAACATAAGTTGTAAGTCAGAGGCTATGCAGATGTCCAAAACAAAGTGATGTGATATTGGAAGAAAACAGGGCTTGTTAAAACACATGAAGATCGCTCCCTAGACATTAGGACAGAGAGACTGATCACATCATAGATCATGCAAGACCTTCACATTGCTTTGGATTTTTAAATTTTGTAGCAACCATTACTTTCAAAGATGGTATATTTTTTGTTTTCATTTTACCACACAGAATAGTTCTTTTCTTAATAAGGTAGATTGTGATAGCGGCAGCAAAAACTTTGAAAGAAATTATTCTCACCATTTCTGAGGAAGGCAAAAATCCACTTTCAACAGTTTTTAGACTGAACACACCACAAAAATACAGAGTTACCAATTGATTTGAGGAATAGAAACGTATTACATATATTTATTATGAAAACTGTCATATATAAAGAATAAAGTGCTAAAGCACAGGTTAATCTTAGCTCTCAGTTTTCAACTACCATCTACCTATCTCTGTGCAGTGCCACAGTCCTCACCTCCCAATCTGTGTGCAAGATGAAAGTGGATGTGAATGAAGTTCAGGACTGATGCTTCATAGTAAAACACATTTTCCATCAGAGTGGTGCTCTGCATCACTCTGTAGATACACTCTCAAATGACCTCTGCTGGATAAAATCATAAATATTGATACGCAAAGGCTTTGAGGGGAAAAAACCTCCTTTTTCTCCCAAGTTCCTCAGGTTTCTTACCAATAAGTCAAAATAGTTCTATGATTAATAACCAAAGCATCCCTTCCCTGCTACTGGGACCCATTTGTGCATTTGAAGATCCATAGGGCTGTGGACTTCATGATCCACACAGCTGTCAGCCTGAAGATTTAACCCATGTAAGGAAATGTGGGAAGTATTTGCTCTAAGAACAAGATGGAAAAGCCACTGTTATCCAGGGCAAGCTGCTATCTGGGGTTTCCAAGGCCTCTCACTATGAAAACTCAATTCACTTCCTCACTGGCCCCAGGGCAAAGTCCTTCAAAAGCAGTAGGTAGCACTTCATGGCTTCTCCACCCAACGGCAACAAAGCAAAAAGGAGCGTGACTGAGCTGGTGCAGCTTTGAAGTAAAGGTTTCCAGCAGAGTGTATCGGCTCCAGCTGCATAGTCTGCTTCCTTCTCATGCAGCTTTGTAGTGTGAAGTGAGCTCCAGCACACCTCTCATGGGGTGTATAGAGCTGAGGGACCCACAGATCCTCCTGAAAGTACATAATGTGTAAGTACAGGCTTGGGCATAATAATACCTTGGAAGAAGCATATTTTCATGCTTTAATTCTCTGCATTTTTTTCCACATAGCTGATTGCCTGCTTTGGGTTCTCTCATTATCCTCACAAAGGTAAGATCCTGAATGCTGATGGCAGGAAACTTGCTTCTCCCCTAGGCTGTAATGGGATGGTGGCAAATATTGGATAGAGTCTGTAATTTGTGATATACAATAGCTGCAATAATGGTACAGTGCCTGTGGGTAAAGGAGTGGAGGGAACATAATGCAGCTAATGACTATTCATTTGATTGCTTTTTAATTTGGGGTTTTTTTCCTGAATGCATACTATGTATAATATTTTAACCATTCCACAACATTTTGGTGAAGATTTTCTTTATAATTACACATTTGTATTGTCTGCTGCACTCAGCTTCCTAAAAGGCAGACATAATTTTACAACATTGTTCACATTTTTTTTCCTATCAATTTACATTTTCTGTTCTGAGATACTTGTTGTGTATTAAAAAGTCTAAAATTTTTTAAGTATCCCTTTAACCAGATTACCTCTTCAACATTTTAAAGCTGGATGCTTAAGAGCAATGCATTTCTACATTTCCTTATAAAAAGACTTCTATACAGATAGTATGTCAGGAACTCTACAGCTCTCCTTTGTATAGTAATACCTCTTATGTTCTATTATAGGGCAATAGTAGCCCAGAGAATACTAAACGGAGAGGAGGAGAGAGTTTCTTGAAGTCTTTGCTCAAACACTCATCTGCAACTAATAGTAGAGGACAGTAGGAACTCCCTCAAGAATACAGTGCTTCTGGGTCTTGAACAGTTGCCTGACACAGAATGATAATTTATGCCTGTGAATGGCCACTGGGATGTTTCTAGCATATAAATGATGGGCAGTAATAACTGAGGATTTGTATCTGGAGCATTATGAGATCTCCACGGTTTGAAGGATTTCAGGTGCATTATACAGCCTTGTCAGGGTAAAGTGATGTAAAGTAGGTCATGTGCTCAGAGAGAAAGGAAGTGAGATGGGAAATCATCGGCTGGTACAGACATTAGCACATTGTGATCTCATCTGCTGCTGTGAAGCTGCGACACAGACTTGATAAAGTCTGCCAGAAATATTCTTCTTCGTGTACCTGTCACTGGCTCTGTCTCCTCCCTGCAGTTGTTATGTCTGACTGCAACATGTTCTCAATAATAATGAGCCATGTGGGAAAGTGTTAATGCAATTTGGATAAGAATGCTAAGTAGCATGTTCTGTGCAGCTTTGTACAAGATTCTATACTGATGAACATGAGCTGCTGCAAACCTTGTCTTTTACATATACATATGGCCAAATCCTACATAGGTGTACAAAATGCAAATATTCTGTCCACAGAAGGCATTAAGAAAAAATATACAACCAACAACTTTTTTTGTCTGTGTAATTTTAAGTGGTATATAACACAATTTTGTTGTCTTTCTCTCTTTATTCTGAATACCATACCAAATAAAGGATGGGGATAAAAATTATAAGATTTGTTGCAATCTTTTTGGTGTTAATGCTAAATTTCATGGTCCTCTTATATAGATTCTATGTTTTTTCAAACCTGAATCCCAAAGAAATCTATTTGCTTTTAGTTTTTTTTATAGAGCTCTGTGTCCATCAAATCTCACATAGGTGTATAAAATGCAAATATTCTGTCCACAAAATGTATTAATTAAGCAAAAAGATAGAACTACTCTTTTTTATCTGCATAATTTAAGTGGCTTATGACACCATTCTGCAGGCTTTCACTCTTTATTCTGAATACAGTATACAGGATTGGGATAAAAATTATAAATAAGATTTGTTGCCACATTTTTAGTGTTAATGCTGATTTTCATGGTCCTCTTATATAGATTCTATGTTTTTTCAAACCTGAATCCCAAAGAAATCTATTTGCTTTTAGTTTTCTTTATAGAGCTCTGTGTGCACTCATAAACAATCCAACAGCTGCATACATTCATCTTTCAATACAAATTTCACACAGCAGGTGTAATACAAGCATTACTTGATGGGGAATAATTCTTATAAGGAATAAAGGACTGTTGAAAGTAAGTTTAAAGATGTGATTCCACACAGAACTCCTCTACAATTAGTTTCTAAATGCCTTTTACAGTAGTTATTTAAGAGCCATCTTCCTCAGAATTAGCCTGACAGGTCATATTGTCCTTGTTTAGGTACTGAAATTTTCATACAATTTTCCTTCCTGTCCCATTTCTTTTTGCCTCAGTGTTAAAGAAACCCTTAATTAAGGTGCTTTAACACCTTATTAGTCTAGTCGGAGACTGGAATTGTGTGTATCAAGATAAATATGTGCACATATCCCTGTTTCTGAGTAATTTTGAAATAAATAGAAGTTCACAGGAAAATGACACATTATAAAGACTACTGCATCTATTTATCTGCCTTTTGCAAGAACTGCTGTTAGAAGTTGTCATTTTGTACAAGATCATTCCAAACTGTAAACTGCTTTTCTAAATAAACATGGTTTATCTTACCTGAATTCTTTGTCTCCTGCTGCTGTATATTTTATGAAACCATGAATTTACTGTTCATTTTAGCATGTGACTATTCACATACTGTATGATACGAATTGTATACATATTGTATATATATCAGGGAAAAAAATTTGGTGGAAAAAGTAAATTTATCTTCAGGACAATATTAGGTATACAGATGACTTGAATTTATATAGCTTTGCAGTTTTAAGGTTAAATGCCCTTCCCACAGTGATCCTTTCAAATTGTAAGGAAGATATTCAGTGTAACAGAGAAAATTGTTATTTTACACAAAGAGACAGGTTCTTTCCAGATGAATAAACCTGTCCACTGCAGTAAAAGAACAACATGCATTAGTTTTTGCAGTAATGAAGACATCAAGGAACAGTCTAGAAACTCTTCCTGATGCTGATAAAAAATGCCCTCCTTGGGCAGTTGGAAAGAAAAAAGTGTTAATCTATACACTCATCCACTATTCATCCATACTCAGAGAACTGAAATATTACTGAAAAAAGGTCTTACAGACTATCTCTTGGCAATTCTTATACCAACAGGCCACAGCCTTGTTTTTATATTATATGCCCTGTGTTTAAAACACTGAAGGAAGTGGCAGCAAACAACCCCCTTTCCTTCCTTCACATTTCCCAAACATGTTACTTAACAGGAGCAATGCTGACTCTCTTTCTTTGCCCATCTCTTGCTTTATTGATGGATTCAACAGGAAAGAATCACTTCATCCAGTGAAGATCAGCACCAAGACTGGCTTCCAATGGATGGGGGATGTGAACAAAATCTGCAGTGTATAAGAGGAAATCACTTCTCCTACACCAGCATTTTGGACCAAGATTTAGGTCTTCTCTGTTTTAGTAAATAAATTGCATCTTTTGGCACAGGTTTTGTTTGACAAATCTCAAGGCATAAAGCATCTTTTCATGGCTTTGTTTTGAGCTAGAAAACAAAGAAGAAGAGCAGAGGATTTAAAACACTCCTTTCCTTCCTTGTTGGATCCCTCTTTAAAACTGCAGAATTTGTCTGTTGTTAACCTACAGCAAATGTAAGGTAAGCTGCACATTAGTACATTAGACGCTGGGGAAGAAAATGGTCCCTTGGGGTGAGGCAAAATCAGGGAGGTCTAAATTCCCCTTAGATGTAAAACAGGCAGCTGCAGTATCTTGCTGAAAATGTGTAAGCTTTTGTTTTGCTCCAGATCACTGAGCCAGTGTCTTTACCATTTGTTCCTGACTGAGAAGGATTTAATGTATTTAGTGTCCACAACACTGCATGCTGAAGCATGAGGCATCCTGCTTCCTAGCTATAGCCCTGAGACAAAGTCATCCAAAGCAATAAGCTGTGTGATATGATCTTCAATTAGAAAAGCCAAAACAACTGTGCCAATAATTGTCTATAGCCAAAATAATCTTTTAAATACCATTTATAATAGTTCCTTCAGTACAGAGTGTGAAATATCATTGGCTCTGCTAGTCTGGGCATCCTACTGTTCTGACAATTTCATTAAACCCTTAATAATCCTTTAAAATGAGCAATGATTAATCTATTCATTTGTAAGCCTTGTTGTTGAACACAGTGATAGACATCATGTTCTTTCACTGTTAACAAGTGCTAATTCTTGGGCATTGTGACAAGTTTCATTTATCAGTGTTCCTGCAATTTTCCACGGAGCTACCACACTTTCCATTAGAGTATCCACATTTGGACTAAGGAAAGTTGCCAAATAAATCCCACACAGTTTTTCACGGCTTTCTAGCAAAAACAACCTGTGCTAGTACTTCATGCTATCAAGGTGTTTGAAAATGATTCAGCATTGTGCTTGAAAGGAAAAAGAGGGGTAAGCGGGTTTACGGATGAATTCCTCTTTTTGGACATCTATCTAATAATATATTTCTCTTTAGTTTGAAAAGCCACTACAATTGCCTTCTGAAACAAAAATCACAGTTTAATGAAACAGAGGAGAAAATGGTTTGCGAAGGAAGCAAATATATGCTATCATTTTTTCATTTATAAATTCTGAAAAGTACTGAAACTAGAAAAAAGATTTGAAGGAATATTAATCTCCCTCTCCCAGGTCTCCCAAATTAAGGCTTAGATGCACTTCCACCTAAAGATAGCTGTGCTATTGCTTGTATCTTTTCACAATTCATTTGTACTGCAGAATGTCACAAAAGTTACATAACAAAAACCATCACAGGCATCCTTCCAAAAATATAAACAATACAAAACACAGCCTAAAAAAAAAAAAAGAATGATAGGATAATTTTCTGGAAGAAAAACTCTAGCTCTCCAGCTGGCCTTGGCTTGACTTCCAGCAATGCCACTGGCTGCTTCAACACTCGTAGATAAATTGGAAGCTGCAGCTCAACTGATTCATCTGCTGCTCTTTTGGTCTGCAGAAGTCACTCAAGCTTGGTAAAATGAAGAGGCTTGATGAGAAGACTGCTACAGACATATTAATATGTCTACATCAGTCACTATCCTCACGAGAGGAGACAAGGTGTTTTACTCCCAGTGGTTCTTCTTCAGCAAACACTTCAGTGAGTTTGCAAAGCAGAGCAGAATAGTAACATAACACATGGCCATAAAGCAGAGCAGTGATGTACTACATAGCTGGGCAGAAAACCAAAAATGTGGTCTAGGAAGAAAGGGTGTTAATCTGCAGGTGCCACATTGGAAGCGCTTTCAGATCCCACATTCAACATGGGGATTTGCCTCTGGTAACATGAGGAAAAGGAGAAAGAATGAAGTGGAGGATACTTTCCTGCATATCCAACTGAATCTTTTCCTGCAGCTGGTACATTTTTATCTCATTGCTGCAATGTGAAGTACTTGATGCCAAATAATGTGTGTACTTCTGGCTTTCATCACGTCTTGAGTTCATCTCTTGAGGACTGATTGCAAGCTGCTGCTTCTCTGATTACTTCTGTAAATTTTGGTAGGGCTACGATAATCTCTCAGGTTTGGTGAGCTGAAAAGCAGCTCAGACAAATATGTATAGAGTTTCTCTCTATTACTAAGCTAGCTCTTTACATGACAAGTTTAATTTCCTCAGAGATCTCTGCTCCCAGCAGATATAGGTCAAGATATCTCAAAGTTAAGAAAGATCTATATAAGTATAGTTATTGATCAAAGGCGTGATTGTGTAAGCCTAAATTTCCTGAGGAACTGGGCTAAAAGCCAAATAATAGCAAAGTTTCTGATCTTATGAATTATTATTGCATTTGATAACAGTTATCATCACTAAAATGTCTTTCATTTCTGACTTCTTGTGTCCCAGATGGGCTGTGCAAAGCCCTGACACTTTGATCTTACCTCAAACCATATGTCAATATTCCTACTGAAGCCATATGGCTGGTTATGGTGTTTTCACACTAGCTGGTCTGGCTCACAGCTATTTGAAATTAATATTTTTATTGTAATTTTTTATAATTTTACTTGAAAACCTCAGACCACTTTGTTGAAACTAGTTATACCTCAACTAGTTAAACCAGCTTCCTGGAATAAGAACTATACTTGCAGTTTTCAAATAAGGAAAAAATAAAAGGATAAGTAAAGCCATTGTGAGAAATTCTAGTCTGGTTATATTTGAGCTGGAGAAAATTGCCTGTTGCCAGCTCTTGATTACCCGGGCCTCAGATTTGCCAAAAACTGCATGAGCATCACCTAACCTGGTTCTGTCAGAATAATCATGCTATCTTACATGCTTATAATAATAGGGCTTCCTAACCTTTATTTTTTAGGAGATTGGATTTATGGCATAATTACATGGACCATATTCCAGAACAGTTTAGGGGAAAGTAACCTCTGGCAGGGAGTCAATGTTAAACTACTGTAGGTGGAAAGGGATTGTTAGCCTCTTAAATTGCCTGAGTTGCAATGGAGCATTGTGCCCAACCACAGCCTCAGCTCTCTGAGAGCAATAAACTACAAGGCCAAGATTTAGGTACACTGACAGATTAATTGGCTGCAGTGTTCATTTGATATACATAAATATGTCTTTCAAGGGCCTTTTTATGTTTTGTGAGAAAGCTGGCACACTTAAATGGGCTCTGTCTTCTTCCGTTGAAGATGTGTCTTGGAAAGAATGAAGGATTCTGAAGGGTCTAATAAAATCTCTTGCATCTCTAGAGATTTCAATCTCCCAAACCTGAGGACAATTGTGACACTATGACTACTACAGTTTTAGTTTGAATAATTCTTTTAGAAAACAAAATTACAAAAACCAAGTCATGCTAAGATACTCCAAAATCTTTGTGTTGTCCAGAGAGGCTGTGGATGCCTCCTCCCTGGAAGTGGTTAAGGTCAGGCTGGATGAGGCACTGAGCACCCTGATCTAGTGGGAGGTGTCCCTGCCTATGGAATTAGATGATCTTTAAAAGGTCCCTTCCAACCCAAACCATTCTATGATTCTACAGTATCAGAGCACAAAAATAAACATAATTGTTACTGCTTTAAGCTGCTAATGAAAATATATACTCTCATTACCACAATTAGAAGCTGTCATGGCATGAAGCTGGTGAGCACAATCTGGAATTTATAAGAATAACCATTTTTTAAAATCTTTGTTTCACTTAGCAGCACAAATGCTGCCAAGATTAGGCCATGTTGTGATCCAGTCAGTCATGCTGATTAATACTATACTGTGAGTATAATGCCATTGATTAACTAGGATGACTCAATGAGTACAGTCTTATCCAATTTAAGTAACAAAGGAGAATCTGACACTTTTGGAAAAAAGTACTCTATTCAAAGACCTCAAAGAGGCAGCTGCTTTGGGAATTACATCAAGTTCACATTAGCCTGAAATTCACCTAGACTGGCCATTTAAAAAAAATAGCAAATTTTGTTTAATGTTATTTTCAACTTAATGTCTGAACCTTAGAAAAAGGGAAACTGCAGGTAAATCAACCATTTTGTGGTCTTTCAATAAAATCAGTGTACATGCAATATGCAGAATAATAAAGCAAACAAATAAACCAACAAATTAAAAACCCATATAAGCCAGAAAACTATCGACCTTTTACAGGATACTGCACAAAAGAACTGGCTTAAAAATAATTAAGTGAACATAGTGGAGAAAACCCTAATTAAAAAAAAACCTGATTTTCCTTACAGAATTTGCTGTACAATGTGAATATTCACCAAGCCCTAAAATAATAAATACAATTCAAGAAACTACTTATTTCGTTGTCTATTGGATTCTGAATGAAAATCTAACATACATAGTGAAATATTGATTTAAAATATCCACTTATTTATAGTGCAGGCTTCCTTGTGCTTATCTATTTCTAATTATTCTTCTGCAGAATTAGAATATGCATCATCATAATAGAAACCCCATTAGTTATTTGTGTAGTAGCATCTTTCTGTAATCTGCCTCCTCCTGGAGTTACCATATACATTATTCTTTATTTCTCTGCTGCATTCACAATAGGATTTTTCCTGCAGTACTTCACTGGCTGAAGATACATATTATTATTATTATTTTGTTGAACACTATCATACTTAAGGGATGAGTAACATGGCAATATCTAGCTCCTCATTCTGTATCAGCTTGAGCTTTTTTCTTTAAGCTGTCATGCCAGCAATGTGCTGAGATTATATCTAACCAAACAGATGTACCCAAGATCTTCTACTGGTGATACACATTATCAGTGAGATCTTCAGTTATGGATTGAGTATGGAAGTGAGTGCATGATATTCCCCAGCCCATACCCTCAAGCCCTAGAGCTGCTGTTCCCTGCTGTGCTCATTCAGTAGCCTTGTTTTTATCAGTAACTAAAAGGATCCTCCATTTGCAAAAATATTAGAAATATTTTCTAGGGGGGCGGGGGGCTTCCCCACTTCAGATTAAGTGAATACAAAGATCTCTTTAGCTTATGCCCTGCCATGTGAGTTATCTCCTCACAACTGAGTTGCTGTTCACGCAGCCTCCCTTCATTCCCACTGAACTGCAGCATTCCCACCCTGAATAACAGCTCTTGTGTTTGCAATTGATGTGCCACAAACCAAGGAACATCAAAACTTAAGGCATGTTGCAAACACGTCATGGATCACCTGAAGTTTGTTTCCTGGCCAGTTATATCACCTTGAAGCTGACAGCAAAATGTCACTGACATTCATATAGGACAGTTGTCTTATGCCTTTGGCTCACCAAGTTGCAGGACTTTTCCTGCAACAAGATCTTGACAGTGTCAAGATGCACTGGAGCAGAACTCCCCCTCTGTTGTGTCTGCTGTAACACATGGCTTTTAACCCGCCTTTCAGATTGTTACTGGGGCCAGAAGGTTATGGATCATGTGGAAATTGTTCTATTCTGCTTCTCTTATGATATTCAGGTAAAGCTTGGAAACAGACAATATTAAAGATCAGTGTGTTTAAACAGCTGGCAAAGATTAGTAATGCACACAAGTGAACTTCAGATTGTTCTGTAGGTTGATATTTAATAGCATTAATTCCATGTTGCTCATACAAGAAATGCAAATTCAAAGGGAGAGCTTGTCTGTAATACTTAGATCACAACCTATCTCACTGAAATGTGGGAACAAAAGTAAGAACTTGTCTCATTTTTGGGTTCCAATTCACATTGCTGCATGTGAGAGGTGGCACCTCTCTCTTGGGTAGGAACTGGGTGGCTGAGAAGATGACTCAAGTGTGTCACACAGCTGCAGAAGAGCACAGACAAACAAGCTCAAGCTCCTGGTACTGGAGTGCAGCACTCCATGATATTCCAAAGCTGTTTGGAAGATGTCTTTTATCATAAAGGCACTTCTTTTGTGTTAGAAAAACTTCTGAAAGAAAACATGGAGTTTGTAAGTTACTTTTCCTACCCTGCCAATTTGCATCTGACCTAGGATATAGCATTTCTCCAACTTAATTTTAATATTTCTCCAACTTTATCAAGGTGACATAGCTAATTTTTATTTGGCTAAGAAATCTATCTTTTCATAGATTAACGTTACACTACCAAATTACAGTCAGAATATGAAAAAGATTTATTCTATCTTGAATTTATTCATTATATAGCAAACATTTCTTCTGGTGATAATAATTACCATTCAAGACGGAAAGTATATGTATTTCAAAGAATGAATTTTGACTCAGTACTGCCCAAGTGAAGGATATGTGCTGCAGAGTGGATTCTTTATTGTATGGAAGAATTTAATTCCAAAGGGTTTGATTCGTCTTCAGTAGCCTAAGCTCAACAGTGTTACTACAAGGAGCCTGAACACACACCTGACTTTGAGACTTCTAAATTGAATTAGAGAATTTACAGACTCTCAGCTGGCTATTCAAGTCAGATGTCTCATCTTCACCTGTCCAGACCCTGGATAAGAAAAATATTCCCCAAAATCCTTTAAAATTACATAGCATACCATTTCTGCCCTCTCAAATGTTAAAACTTCTTCAATTGAATGCAGGATTTTTTTCCTGCATGCTAGACAGACACAGATGATGGGAAAAAAAGTGACTTTTACAAATTTGAACCAAGAGCTCTATTAGTGCACTGTAAAGCTCTTTGAAATTTGATACAACAGTAAAAAAAAAACAAAACAGAAATAATTAACATTTGCAGTATCTTTAGTTAGGTCAGGTCCACAGAATTCTACATTTCAGCCATTCAACTGGTGACACAGAAGTCTTTGGAAGACTGAGAATATATTCACTCCCAAAAGTCTCCCACACTGGGATTAACATTTGGCAACTGGAAGCAAAACCTTCCAGTTGGAAATTGTATAGGGTTTCTAACAAATAATTACCAATATAGCAGTCTGATAAAATCAAGACTCCTGCTTAGACAAGGCCTACTCACATAAGAATGTACAATTCTTAAGATATTATTACACAATTTTTTTGTACTGTACTAAGTAAAATCATAACCAGATGTCATATTTAACCACATGTAATATTTCAGATTAAATAACATTTTTACCACTCCATTTATTCAGTAAATAAACATGTCTGGAAGATTTACAGAAAAAGTGAGAAAGTGTGTGACATCCTAATTGCAATCAGAATATATCTTGAGTCAGTGATGTTGGTTTTAGAGCTGCAACACAGTCATGTAAATTTATGCTTTCCTCAGACTTAAATTCTTAAAACTGCTACTTTACTCCATTATTATGTTTTCTGAAGCTTTAACTGTAGGTCAATTAACCCTCAAAATCTTCAAACAGCACTAATTTTACTAAAAAAATATTAAATCGTGAGTGTATTTATATCAAATAACAATTTGGAAGCCCGAATCTAGATTAATGTAAAGTTTTATTTATGAATCCCAAAGCATAACACACACATGAAAACACTTACTTTGTTAAATGTTTTTATATTGCTGAAAGTAATACCTGCACTTGAAGGACAATTATTAGAGATTGACAATTGAAAAAGCACGGTTATAAAGAAATACTGAGGAAAACAAAATCACTGCCTTTACAGTTAAGGCTACATGTTCTCCGAATACGCATTAAGGAGTCTAATTTAAAGAAAACAAAAGTCTACTTTTTTGATTTATAGTTGCTCACATCTCTGAAAGAAAACAAACTACATTCCTGCAAATTTAGAAATTTAACTTTGTGAATTCAGATTTTAAGTTTTTCAGTCTAAAGCAGTGATTAATTCACAGTTTAGTCACCTGGGCCTGCCATTCCAGCTCCTTAACTTCTCACAGTAAGGTCCTACCAAAATGTTTACAAGTCATGCTGAGGTGTATTATTCAAAAGAAACCCTCAACCAAATTCAACAGAACCACTGCAAGCCTGCAGTGTACACCTCTGCACTTCAAGTTGATGACAGATCTCAGAAAGGAGCACATGCCAAAAAGAACCAGCATTTTTAAGGCTTACAGTTATGATTGTCACTCTGTCACTCTTCCTATAACCCCTGGCAAAAAATTGTATCCAATCTTGACTATGGCACCCACTCTGTAAATAGGTTATACTTTGTAAACTATGAGAAATCAATTACTTCGACTCAAGCAGAGGACTAGCAACAGCATCGCTGGATAAGATCAAATTGCACATTGAATATTCTAAATTCAGCAGTGCCTCAGCAGTATGATCTAGCTTGCTGTAATTAATTAACCCCTCAAAATTTTCAGAATTGAGCATCTAGTTGAGAGAGCAATTAATGTCTACAACAAATTATGTCAACATTCTGTAATGTTTTATTCATATACAAATTCACATCATGTAATTAGAGACTAAGGACTTTTAATTCTGCTGTTATTTACACCCCGCACATTGCATACTTCATTGGCTAATTTGAAGCAAAAAAGATTTTCTTATTTCAATTACCTGAAGTTGATGTTCTACTGCCTACAGCTTATATGTACATAAGGGAAGAAGTGTCTGATGCTGTACAATTCCTCAAGGTATGTTGAATAAAAATTAGAGAAAACACAAGGAAGGGCAACATTCCATGAAATAGAAATACACCAATCTTTATAAAGTTGTGAATTTCCAAAGGAAAAACACATAAAATGAAGACCTTCTCATTACGAATGCAATTCAGATTTCCCTTTTTTCTTAGCCTTGAGATCTCCCCCACTTGAACACAATCACTAAACTCACTGTTTCATACACTAAGCTAGAAGCCAAAGCAGATGCTTCAGTTTAACCTATTTTACTATTCTCTTAACCAGTGCTGACCATGAGATCCCTGCAAACCCTGCTCCTATCACATCTACAGCTGATACTGAACTGGAATTGGCAAAGGCTTGAGGTTATACCTTATTTGGACCCACTGGTATCTAATAAAAGGAAATCACAACTGAAGTTAGTCCTTAAACTTGAACTTTTATGGTATGTTGGTCTGGATTGTGTGGTATTTACTAACTGAAACTCATGCAGCACCCTTCCTGTGTGAGAATGTACAGCTGTTTTTTCTCTCCCATACCCAACTGACTAGTAACAAGACCAGAGACTCTTTGACATGTATAATTTCTTTTAAACATAATTGGTATTACTTCATGGATTCCAAACTTGTCTGGAGTCAGGATAGGGATAAACTAGACAGACAGATGTTCATAAGAACAAATATTAAATAATTACAGAAAACACTGTCTTAAATTTGATTGACCTCCCCAGAAGTAGAATCAGAGATTGGTTTTCATTCAGAGCAGTGACATATTTTATCTCCTTTAGATTTTACTAGTAAATTACAGGTTTGGACACTTGATGGTTAGTGGTATTCTTGATTTATCCTAGCACTGGTAATAGAAATAGCAAACAATCTCTGATAATTATCTTTGTAGCACTCAAGCAGTTTCTTACACTATTACACAAAGCCAGTCCTTTACAAATAACTCAGTCTTAAAACTGAGTTTGCCTTCTTACCAGAAGATCCCCACTTTCTCACATTAAAATTAAATATGGTTGAGGCAAATGCTAGAAATTGTATCCAAGGCTGCTAGAACAGCTTTTGGAGAGTAGCTGCTAAAATTTGTTTTGAAGATGAAGCCACACTTCTCAAAGAAGCTGAAAGGAAAAAATAATTCTGGTAAAAATATTGAGAAAGAGTTGATGTCCTGTGAATAGAAAAATGAAAAAAATTACCACAGACTCTTATTTGTTTTGTCTCCGTGTGTTCAACTCCTTCACATTTGGAGGATTTTCCCCAGCATGATTAGCAATTTGATTTTTCTTCCAATTCCAAATCCAATTCTCCCCTCACCTTCTGTTGAGGACTTCTCTGTAGTGACTTTCAAAGCCACAGGATATTCCTAAAGTAACTAAAATTTCCACTTCTGCTGTTAAAATGAAAGAAAAAAATTATTCCGCTATGCTTTGAACTCTAACTTGGGGTCCATATCCTTTTCATCCATAAATCAACAACCTCCTGTGATTTGAATTATTGCCCTTGGGTGAACAAAACTGGACTAGAATAAAGCATTTTCACTGCAGACTGACCGTGTTAGTTGTTGACTGTAGGGCCAGGCTGTATTTCTATTTGCATATTTTTTATTGATAAAATGTTATTGACAAGTACTCCCACTATGATACATCATATCTAGTATATCTTCCAGAAACTGATACAAATTTTACCTTGAATCACCTTTAGTAGAACCAGCAAACTGAATGATAACATCCCTTCCCAAAAACTAAGATTCTTTTTGAAACTGCAACTAATTCTCACGAGCAGCGTGACCTTTCCTCTGTAAAACTTGCAGCTAAACAATTGGTAATGATGAGCCCCATGTCTAATAACTTAAGCAGTCAGACTTCTTTCTCTGCATAGCAGTATTTTTATTACAAATGTTAATAGCATTTATTTTCCATGGAGAAAAACAGGCAAACATTTCTCTATATAATATCTCAAAAGTGATCTTATAGGTTGTTGTGTACAATGATGCTATCCTGTGACATATTTGATTCTTTGAAGATACTTATTATCCTGAAACTAATTCAGAAGATCCCCAGCCATCAAGAGTTTGCAGTATAAGGTTAAGAGCAGAAGAAATAAGGGAAATGAGGTAAAAGTGATAATTCTGATTCACAGAAGTATAGTCACAAGATACCAGATACTTAGTATGTTTACAGATCTTATAGGAGAGCATAACTTTAAGCATGATGTCTGAAAATGATTAAAACAGTGAAACAGCGTAGCCTTAAAAAGTTTCTCCAGTCTATAAGTTATATCATGGAAGAACTGAAGGAAAGCTGGCATGATGAGTGATGCAGGTGAGCATTTCTTGGCACATCCAACTTGATGATTCGGTAGCAAACAAATGATGAAAGATAGGATGGGTATGTAATTCAGGGGTTTAAGAGATAAGACAAGTACTGCATAATTACATGCTTGAATATGGCATTTGTTTCTTCTGAATACCAAAGGAGCTTTTAAATTTGCTTTTGACAAATGAAAAGCTAGTGCAATCACATTTGCTAAATATCTCAGGATGCAAACAAACAGGAGGTGCAAGAACAGCCCAAGCAAGTATATTGACAACTATGCTGTATGGAAATCTACTCCACTACATTTAGAATCATAGAATCACCTTAGTTGGAAGGTACCTTTAAGATGACCTGGTTCAACTATCAACCTGATTCAAATGAGAGCCATCCCTAAACCATACCTCTAAACTCTACGCCTAACCATTACTTAAATATTCTCACTAACAATGACTCATCCACTTCCCTGAGCAACCTCTTCTAATGCTTTTTCAGTGTAAAAAGGTTTTCTAGTATCTAGTCATCTGATACTTGGAAGAAGAGACCAACACCCACCTCCCACATACTTGTAGAGAGTAAGTTCTCCCTACAGCCTTTTCTCCAGGATAAAGAGCCGCAGCTGCTTTGCCCAAGACCAGTCCCCAGATCCTTCACCAGATTTGTTCCTTTCTCTGGACCTGCTTCAGCACCTCAATGTCTTCTTTTTGGTGAAAAGCCCAAAACTAAACAAAGTGCCCAAGGTGGGGTCTCACCAGTGCCAAGAATAGGAATGACCACTTCCCTAGTCCTACTCACCATGCTCATCTAATACAGGCCTGAATGCTGTTGGCTCACTCTTCTCTCTCCAAGAGCAGCTTCTCCATAACATTCCATCTTCCTAGACCCTGTCAGCACAGTCTTCAAGCATCTCTCATGCTAATAGACAACAGCAATGGGTGGGCAATCATTAGTCTCCTCATAATCACAGATTAATGCACAGAGCAGCAGCTCCAGTTCCACATCAGCCTAGTACTGCTGCAGGTGCCTGAGGCAAACACAAAACCCTCTTGTATTTCACAGGGAGCCCCAAGTTCAGCTCAAACTTTGTCTACTCTCCCCTTCCACTGCAATGTAACTCTCCATAGCCTCAGCACATACAAACACCTGCTCAGAAACTGCAGGATCAGAGACTCACCTCCATCTCCTCCACAGCCAGAGCTGCAAACCAGGAACCTCCTGGCTTCTCTTCTGGAGCTCAGCACCTCCAGCACAGGCTGAGGAGAGCTTTGATAGCCTGGTGATGGACTCCAGGGAAAAGGAAGAATGAAAGCTTCTATCTCTTCTGCAGCTCACCTGCCAAAAGCAAAGATCCCTGGCCTCACTGACACCCCACAGCAAGATCACCTGCTGTTGCCCTGATGGCACATAGAGAAGCTCAGCCAGCACAAATAGATGACATTGAGGTGGCACCAACCCCCCAGCCATCCCTCCCCCTGCCTAACCAGCCGGGGGGCCAGCAGGCCCCCCGGCCTTTCTCCTCCCACCACGTTCCCTTGGGATTTGTCTCAGCAACTCACCAGTAATGTCCTGGAGAAGTGACACTGAAAGGAACATCCCTCAGGCCCCATGGGGGGGCAAATGGTGGCTGCTGCCTTTCCCCAGGGCTGAGAAATAGGAGAGTGGGTGGAGGAGGCAAAGTGGGAACAGCTGGGAAGGGAGGGAGGAGTCTCCAGTTGGAGTCCAGGTGTCTGGGATTTGGGGGAAAAGGATTGGTGAGAGGGCTAGAAGTAGGTGATATGGGAAAGAGAGGCATGTGGAACCTGTTGAGAGGCAAAATGGGGGGGGAAATGGATGGACAAGTGTTGGAGAGGGTCCAGAGGAGGCCAAGATGATCCTAGGGCTGGAGGACCTCTCCTATGAGGACAGACTGAGAGAGTTGGGGCTGTTCAGCCTGGAGAAGACTGTGGGAGACCTCATAGCATCCTACTGGCACCTGAAGGGTCCTGAAGGAAAGCTGGGGAGGGACTGTTTGCCAGAGCATGTAGTCATAGGACAAAGGGCCCCATCCCTGCAGACATTCAAGGCCAGGCTTGCTGAGGCTCTGAGCAACCTGATCTAGTGCAGGATGTCCCTGCTCACTGCAGGGGGGCTAGTCTAGACGGCCTTTGAAGATCCCTTCCAACTCAACACATCCTATCTGTCAAGCAGTCTCCTGGTAAGTCCAAAATCTTCCCTCTCAAAGTCCATGGGCAAGCAGTAGGTTCTGGATCATCTCATATTTTGTCACATTCTTCCTGCATCCCTGAATTATCTATACTCTATAATCTACTACTTCTGGGATGCTTCAGAGTAAATATTCTCTGTTTGTGTCATCTTCTCCACTGTAGCCCAGTCCAACACAGTGGTTCATGTTTCTTTTTACTAGTATTCAAATATAATTTTGGGTTTTTCCTCACAGTAAATCTAATGTGGAAACAGGCACTTATGTGTTAAGTGCTGATGTAACATGCAGAAGACTGGATATCCCAGGGTATCTCAAACAGTATATGGTCAATTGAACTAAGTGCTAAATCAATTCAAAGAAGGAGAGAGACCTATTAAAGTCACTCAGACACCTATCCACTTAGCTGAAATACTCCATTGTCTGCACTGACAACCTCTCTTCTGGTTGTAACTGGAACTTAGAAGAAGAAAAATAAAGTAGGTAGGTATCTTATTTTAAAATGCATTCCTCCTGAGAAGCTGTTGAGACCTAATGAAAGCAAAACTCCCAAGTTCTCTTTACCCTCTACCTGCATCTCCAACCCCTCTTTCCTTAGATTCCATTCCCATATCCTGTCCATTCAGTGCCAAAGCCAAGGAGACAAGGAGAGGAAGGTGCCCTTCTTCCCCTCAGCGTCCCTTTTGGTGCAATCCAGACTCTCCAACACCTTGGTTATAGCAGGTCTCTCTTGTCTTCTCACTGGACATCTAGAAGATTACTACATTTTTACCATTGGGATAACTATGATGGCATAAGAAACCCTGATAGATACATATGAGTTGAGCTAGCAATTGGATTCTGAAAGGATCTGAAAGGACTCTTCCAACCTGGGAGGTTGTTGTTGTTATAATAATTATTATTATTACATCTGATAATTATTTTGTGAAACTCATGAGAAATAAAAGCAGCATTTCCAAGAACGTATTTAGCATTCTTTGAGGTGATGGATAATCTGATTTTTTCCCCAAAAAAATTTCAAAATTTAATCTCCCACCTTCTGTCAAACAGAACTTAATCTTTAGAGTGACTTTCAAAGCTGCAGGAGAGACTTTGTAAATGAATTTCCTTGTTACATGTTAAAAATTACACTGCAGTTCCAAAACCTAATTTAGGATATATGGACTTTCACGTCCATAAATCATCAGCGTGTCCTTCAGCTGCAGCGTGCTCACCACTTCTCACAGGCTGTAATATATTACATGACCATATAAAATATAAGGTGCAGTAACAGACTCTCTTAAAAAATAAATTCAAGACAGAGCTTATATACACATATAAAAATCCATTTAATTGGAATAATGCTATGATATAAAACTTGAAATTGAATTAAAATGACTTATGCTTTCAGATCCTCTACAGTTTGAGTTCAGTTAACACTAGAGAGATTTTTAAACCTATATAGAATCATAGAATGGTTTAGGTTGGAAGGGACCTTAAAGATCATCTAGTTCCAACCCCCCTGCCATGGGCAGGGGCACCTCCCACTAGACCAGGTTTCTCAGTGCCTCATTCAGCCTGGCCTTAAACACCTCCAGGGAGGGGACATCCACAACACCTCTGGGAAACCTTCTCCAGTGTCTCACTCTCCAGCATAAACTATCTTGATTGCTTGGATGGAAGGACCCCAGGAAAACCCATGATAGAAGAGGAATTGGGGCCACCATGGCAGGGAGAAGTGGTGAGATGCCGTTGGGAGCATCAGAGCTCACCTCAGAAGGGAGATGCTCCAATACTACAGTACTTTGAAATTGCTTTCTTTTAACTCTTTCTGATTCCTTGTCTAATTCCCTATTCTTTTACAAATCTGGAGTACAAATGAACCAAAAGTACTCATCAGTTTATCATTATTTATAAATATCAACATCATTCTATGGGATTTCCCTCATAGAGAAGGCCAAAAGCTACCTTTAGAAAATTGCTTTTCTTCATTGTGTTACCACTGAGACACCAAGACGTTGATGGCCAGTGCCAGCGATATGTTTGCATAAAGAATTAATGTTCTGCAAGATGTACCACAGTAGTGAGATGGCTGCAATTTGATATCTATCCATCTAGTAGAACATGTTTTCTCCAAAAGTTGTGCTTCTTTCTCAGTTTCTCATTTGTTTGTGTGATGTAACTTGAAAATGAGGGGAATTCCTGGCTTCAAGTCTGAAAATAAGGTTCAGTATCTGCTTTTGTTCACTACCAATCTGTACAGCAGCTCTTTACTTTTTCTAGTCTTTATCCTTCAGATAGCCAGTTTTTCATTGTTTCTTTTACTCCTTGTTATTCTTAGCTTAGTGCTTCTTCCTTTTGATAACTTTCTGTGAGCCTGCTAGAATCACTTGTATTGATTTTAAGTGTTACTAAGTATTTTTGCCCAAACTTATAAATACTAAGCTCTGCAGGTACACAGCTTGCAGCTGTGAACAAAAAGCATCTGACTGGGACCCTGCATTATCCTAAATGAAGATCATCTCTCCCATTATGTGAAGCAACGCTTGAGTGCATTTGGAATGTGTTTATATCTCAGAGGAGAATGTGTACATTGAAACTGGACAAAAGCAACTCAGTAAGATTTGAAATGCATGCCAGATGGAAGAATCACTATTTACTGTAGCATTAAAAATTGTTAAGTAAATAGATACACCTGAAAAATATAGGTACCACCAATGCTGAAGCAAAATGAGCCTTGGTATATTACAAGCACACTAGGCCAAGGATCACCATGGAGTGATAAGCCCCACACAGATATAAAGAGTTTATTAACTCACCTAATACATTTATCACAAATACAGAGGCTAACTGTACACATTGCACATCACCACAGCATGTGCAAGCACTGGGACCACTGCAGTGCAGCTCAGCATAGTTAATCCCAGGGCAGTTTTAAGCTGCTTCTGTTTATATTCTTTTTCTAGAGGTATTCTTTCACCCAAGTAAGCACTACTTTGCTTTCACTTACTGCTTCTAATGGCGTGTCATGGCTCCAAGAATGAATTCTGCAAGATCTAAATCCAAAAATGTATTTTGGGAAAATGCACTCTATGAAATGCATCTAGAAGTGGAAGAAGTTTAAAACCACTCGCCTGACAAAAGAGAAAGTTTCCCATTTTCAGTTAAGTGCTTGTAAGGAGACTGAAGGAAGGTTCTCTCTTGTAATTTGTTACATAATTTAACTGCAAAATAACTGCTCAGAGCACATGCCTTGTCTCTCCAGGGCATGGAGTTACCTTTTTTTTTTTTGCATTATATATTGCAATAGTCAGCAAACAAATTTTTTCCAGTATACCATGTTCTCAATTAATCTCTGTGTCCACATTTCCTTTTACTTCTATGTGCTAAGATAGGAGTGTAATGTAATTCAGGTATCAAAATTCCCATTGCAATCAATGGAGGGAGACAAGTACTTTAGGACGTTTAATCCCATTACTAAAATCAGAATACTACTTTTCAACTCAGAGACATACAGTGGAGTTCCTTTGATCAGGAACTGGCATCCATGTTGTACATACAATCATAAGATCATAGAATCATAGAATAGTTCAGGTTGGAAGGGACCTTAAAGATCAACGAGTTCCAATCCCCCTGCCATAGGAAGGGACACCTCCCACTAGATCAGGCTGCTCAGTGCCATGTGCAGCCTGGTCTTGAACACCTCCAGAGAGGGGGCATCCACAACCTCTCTGGGCAACCTGTTCCAGTGTTTCACTACCTTCACTGTAAAGAATTTCTTTCTTATGTCAAGTCTAAATCTACCCCCTTCCAATTTACATCCGTTGTTTCTGGTCCTCCCATCAGATATCTTATTAAAAAGTCCTTCCCCTGCCTTTCTGTAGGACTCCCTCAGGTACTGATAAGTTACTATAAGGTCCTCCTAGAGCCTTCTCTTCTCCAGGCTGAACAACCCTAAGATCACAGAATCCAAATCTGATTTAGTTGTCTGCATAGTCTGTGGCAAAAAATAAGTGCTTCCATTCATTCTGAAGCAGATTCCAAATGGGAGAGATAAACTGGGAGTTAAAGATACTTTTTCTCACTGTACTAGTAAACAAGATGTTGGGCACCTGCCTTAGGTATAGAAGTCAAAGATACCTAACATTAACATCCTCTATCTGGGTCACTGAGATTGCTTCATCTCTTATCTGACCTTAAGCTCCTGTCCTTGACATTTCAGCTAAGCTAACCCCAAAACGTGGGTGACATGAATCCATGCTTTTGTGCTTCCTTATATTTGCAGATACTTATCTACTTTATTACTTGCCTCTGATTCCTGTTGAGCAGCTATTTGATTCCTATGTCAAGATTGTGTCCATGTTAAAGTCCTAAAAATACTGGTGTTTCCAGTAATTTAGATAGCGATCTAATTTCTAACTATTAATGTAGATTATAAAGTATTTTACACAGGGATCTCTCTGTTCTTTTTTGTACCTAAACATTCTAGTGGCCAGCTGCACTTCATCCCCTCGACTCCAAAGAGAACATATCTCTACATCTTTTCACACATTTCCATGAGACAGAACATATTTCTTCCTGAAAACTTGTGTGATGTATGTACTCCTTCTGAACATCAAGGTTCTCTGTCCTCTCCCTTAGATGGTGTTAATTAATGTCTGATTCTTCTATAATGTGGCTTACATCATTATTGCCTTTTTTGTTTCCCTTGTAATGCTTATACAGTATGTAAACAACAAAATCAAATCTATCACCTCCTATAATGGATCACCTAATCACAGGAGGGAAGGGTGGTTGGAGGCAGAGGGAGATGTATTTTACTGCAGCAGCTCTGTTTTATATTACAGCCCCATCTGCCACTCCTGGACCTTTGGATGACATCTGACAGTGTACGCTAAAACAATGATCATTCAGAAAACACTTCAACAAATCAGTTAAATAATCAGACCCAAACCAGATGGTGCTAGAAAAAAAAACACAAGTATATTTTCATCTACCACCTTATGAATAACTACTCTTAAAATCACTACCAAAAAATGGTATACACAGCTTTTTTAATATTAAACATAAGCTCTCCCACTGCCAGGTGAGAGAATGGGTCACTTTACCTTTTTTAAAAATTAAAGTTGGTTTGTTCAGACTGACTTGTTCATTTGCTTTTCCATGCGGTAATATTTTCAGTACAAGGCAATGGAGTCAATATCAGGAAAGATTTTTTTTTTTTTAATTTAGTATCACCCATGCAGAAGAGCATTCTGCATGTACACATATGTATATTTGCTAAGAAAGGCTTTTTTACTTTGCATATATAAAAACAGCTGCAGAGTTTATGTTCAGAGACATAATTATTTCATATGATTCTGTTTATTTCAGATTCAGAGGGTTTAATTGACCTCCCAGTGCAAATTAGTGAAACCAATGAGTTTCCCCAAGTGTGCAGCAACTACAGAAACACTTGCACTAAGTAACAATGGGCTGATTTAGTAAACAATCATTTTTCTTTTCCATTTCTTGCACTTCATAAATTGTGGATTTTGCTATTCTTCCTACCTTCATTGTTTGTCTGTTCCTCATAAATATAGATAAGTGGCAATTATAAACTTGGCACATTCATTCTCTGCAATCTAAAAACAATGGGAGAGTCATTTTTTTTCCCAAATTCTTTTTGATAGATCAGTCCACGCAATAAAAAAATAAATAAATCCTCATGCTTACTTCCTGTCAACCAACAGAAAACTTTGCAAAGCTGAGTTATGAAATACAGCTCGATCATTTTAGAGCATTATTACTTTTAGACTTAGCAATTTGGCAGTGCTAAAATATGATGATCATTTCTAGCATTCTTGCCAGGAGTTCAAGACAGGTAGGAAATTTAAGGCCTAATTTTGCTCCCCCTCTACACCAGCATAAATCAGGAGGAATGACATTTCATCCTGTGCAGATACATCAATGTAAAATTAGTTGCTGATCCTGATATCAACCACTGCTTGGAAGCCACCACCAATATTTTAGTGCTTTATTCTTATTATTATTGCACTTGATATTGGCATTTTGATATTTCCAAATAAAACCATGATGGGACTGACCTACTACTGTACAAACCATGTACTAGAAGCATACCATTGCCCTAAAACTTTAGAAAATGTATTGTCTCCTTCCATAATCCTTTAACAGTCTATCTAGGCAGCCTGCAATTCCATTTTTGTGGGACAGTTCATTACTTGAACAGACAACTTTCTAATGAGATCAAGAACCTAATTTATGATCATGTACCACATGAGAACACAAAGAGGGAGGAGGGCAAAAACCCCGGCAAATATAGCAGTAATGTGATCTTTTACTGTTTAGTAGTGAAAATGACTTGATCATTCTGGATAATTGAGGCTTCCTGATGTAAATAATTATTAGTAGCCTCCATCTGCCTTCTACTTGCATTGCTGATTATGAGAAAGGAAAATATGTGATGAAGGTGGGTATTTTTACCAATGGAGAAGAGTAATTTTTCTTTATTCTTACACTTTGTCCAATTGTTGAAATTTACTAGCCCATGGTTATAAGCTCTTTTTATTTGCTAAAAGATGGAAAGGGTAATGTGTTTTCCTGTTGTATTTTTAATTTTCTTTCTTGAGTCTTCTCTCCTTCAGCAGGCTGGAAGATCTTTAATGTTATTCTGGCCTTTACAAGCAATACTGTGAACAGATTGGTGTTGTCAGGGAATTACATCCAATCTGTGTTGAGCTTTGAAGAGGAATTGTTTATGATTAGGCGATTTACACTTGAAGTGGGCAAAAGATGGCAAGGCCTATAATTAGAAGGAGGGAAATTTATTTCCCAACAGCATGTTCCTCCCTCTGAGCAGAGCCCTAGAGTCAGAAAAGGGCAGATGTAAACACACTTCTTCTCCAAGCTAGCTGATTCTGCACCTGGGTTTGATTGAGTCTGGGTTGCTGCTGCCAGGAACAACAGTTGGACTTCAGCCTGGTTAAGAAAGGCAAATTCTGTCACCACTGTCTTCTTTGCTTAGCTTATCTTTTGTGTTTTCTAAAACATTTTGTTGAGGCACATCTGCCTCTTCTGACCCAGTTGGCCAAATGTGCATGAACAAGCTGCAGCACATTACCTGCTCTTGGCTTTGAGCAGCCATAGGTCAATTGAAGAGCTGAAAAGGAATCAAACCCCCCCAGAACAGACATGCTAAATAATATCTGCCTGAAGCTGAACAAAGAGACATTGTCAATGCCCCAAATCTGTTCTTTAAATCTGTGTAACTGTGTCCCACCTCTACTCTTATACCTGTAACTCTGCCTTTAAGGATGTGGTTCAGACTTTGCAGCTGTGCCAGACCCTGTAGGGGACAATGGCAATGAGTCTTTTTATACATATTACCTCCATGTTAACCAGTATAGAGTATGTGTTGGGTGCCATGGCAGAGGGCTCACAATTCTTACTACCAGGCTCCACTAAGTGCTATAATAGCTTACTGTCCAATTGCCTTATTGGCATCTTTGGTTACCTCACCAGTGTCTTTGAAGCAAGGTGTCTGGGTTTCTGGAGATCGTATCTTTGTACACCACATCAACCCAGCTCTCACGGTCTACTGTGCGTCATTCCCAAGAGTGTCCTAGAGAGGAAACATAAAAAGAGCTTCTGATTAAATGTCCAATAATTCAATTAATCTGTATTTCTCATTGGAGAAGTTCAACTAGTCCACAGATTAGTTTTACTGTGCTTTTTAAAAGTTTGTAAAACAACTTGCAGAGCTCAGAATTTAGCTCAGCTAAGGTTTAGAAGGGATAAAGATGTCACCTATTTGTAAAATCACCTCCAGATAAATGTATTCTTTTGTTGAGCTAGAAAATAAAGAATAAAGGGCAACTGAAAAGGTTTTTCTATGGACACAAGTTGGTTTAGTTTGATTTTCCTGCTCAGGAGGCCATTTCTTGTTGAGTTTTCTTCATTTGTCCTCATTCAAACCTTGTGACTTTTTTTTTTGGAAATGTATTAAAAGATATTTAAGAAATAAAAGAGGGATGCAATCCGCCAAATTAAAATTCAGTATCTAAAATATCTCAGCCAATTCCCAAAGCTTCTTTCTAGTCTCTATGATTTCCTAGCCAGGTTAAAGTTGCTGTCATCCAAGAAGCCGTTAAGAAAAAAGAGGAAAAAGTTACATGGTTACTTGTTTTTAACACAGCCACTTTATGTACATCTGGTAAACATGCTTTTTCTCAATAAAAAGGTTTGAGTTTTTTACAGCGCCCTTTAATCAACATTTTTCAGTATTTGCTCTCCTACCATTTCTCAAGGAACAGAGATATAATAATTAGATCCTACAGCCTACAAAAAAATTTAAGCAGGATGCATTAGAGACATAAATGGAGACAGATTACATTTGAATGGGAGCTCTTAGAAAGCACAGTAGAGCTATTTACAGTGTCTTTGGCCTCCCGGTGCTCTGAAGTAAGAAAGAGCTCCCTGGAGCTAGTTGACCTCTGTATGTGACCAGTAGTTCTAGCCCAGGAGTGTTATAAGTGCTCATTTGGTCTGAAGAAACAAAAGAAATGGTTTTACAGAGACTCCCAGTTTAAATAGGCCTGGAAAGGACAGGTTATTTATTAAATATGTACCTTTAGGAAAGGTTACTGACTTTCTTTCTATATAATAGGCAAGAAGAGATTGAAAAAGCAAGCAATATAGTTAATATAGTGACAAGTCAACAAGAACTGAACAAAAATAAACTATACCTCAGGAGAAAATAGAGAGGAAGTAACAGTAGAATTGTTTCAGCGAAGATTGTGAATATAAATTGAATTTTTTCTCAAAATTCCTTCACTGATAATAAAACAAAAATCGAACACCAAAAATAGGAAAGCTGCAGATATGTCAAATAAAAAGGTTTTTCTTTTGAAAAATTACATAACAATATAGAATCCTAGAAAACACTGTAATAATAAAGTAGCTAGAAGTCTGGGAAAATCAATCCTTCATAAGATCCTCCAAAACCTGCCCTGCTTTCCTAAAGTGTCTGTGGCATCTGAGAATTAAACAGATTTCAAAGACATTTCATGTTAAATAGAAAAAGTAAATTTCAAGAGAAAGAACACGCCATGCAAGGAAAGAGATTTCAGAAGTAATACATGCCATCAAATGCTCATCTGCCTCTTTAGATCAATATACTGAAAAATCTGGTGCCTAGTAACTTCCTGACAGAATGTTTTTTCTTCCTTTTGACACACTGCATAATGTACCAAGAATAAGACAAGAGCCCTACTTTTTATTTATTTAATTTTTATTTCATTGTTTGACTAACTCCAAATGTCTGAGTCCTCCTCTGAACTCTGAGGGACTTTTTGGATGAGTGGCAAAAAGGCTGAAAATACACTAGAGCTGCAGATCAATTCTAACATGAAGCAATGTGAAAAATCCTGAATGTAATTAAGAGTGTTTTAAAATTTCTTCACAGTTGCTGTTTCATACTTTGTGAGCATTCTGAGTCCAGTCAATTTGTGGTGCACTGCAGGAAACACAGCTAATCCTCAAGCTTCTAATCACTAGAAGCTAATCACTATATTCCAGAAAATCTGTCTTCTGATACTAAATACAATTCTATAGAAGTGGATTTTGTAATATAAGGATGGATGTAGCCATGGTGTAAATGGTGACTAAAGCCCCACAGCAGGTACTGTACCCTGCTGTCTCACCCTCCTTTGGAGTCCAGGCTGTGCCCCAGGCTGCACCATCCATGGGGAATAAGCCTGCAGCTGACGGAGACACAGTATTCACAGCTCTCTTGTTCTGAGGCTGCTCTGGCCCTCTCTCCTACCATGGTGCTGTCTCCATTGTGACTCCCAGCACAGCACCAGAGATCCTCTGTGTAGCCAGAAACTGCAGGGATGTGGTGAGTGGAAGGAGTGATGCCAGCACCACAGCAGGGGAGATGGGATGAGCATGAAAGCAAAAATCTTCATGGTCTGCCCTGCCAATCTGTGCTTGGCATTACATATTAAGCATCCAAATGCCTGGTGAATCTCGGGTCACATTCATTAATTTAGGCTTCATTTCAGTTAGCTGATTAAACACATAAACCAAATGAATATTCCCCTTGATTTTGATTAGATCATTCAATTTAAACCTGGGCAAATGCTAATCTTTGCTGAACTAAGTCCATTGCTATTTCATAATAAAATCTGCTACTTCATTGGAAGGGACAAAAATGGGTAGAAAAGGCTGTAATACATGAGAATAGGCTCAAAACCAGGATTCATCTCTTGTGTTTTCGCTCTGTAGGCTGCAGGCAACACCTAAGCTGCTAAAATGACAGAATCAAATGTAGCTGCTGGGTAAGATTTACTTGGCTGACTTCTGATTCATTGTAACTCTTTCCCTGTGAATTGAGGCAAAAATCACACTGTCCTAAATGAAAAACTGAGGGGTCATTCTGGATGTGTCAGCCACCTGCGGAGGATCCATTGCAAGTACTTGCTTTGGCATTTGTCAGCATCCTCAGCTGTGGACCACCCACAGCTGCCAAAGACTTACATTCGGATGTCACACCTTCTGCTACTCTGAAATTCAACAACACGTTTCAAGCTGACCAAATGAAGGCAGCAGTTTCATGATTTTTAGAGACATAAATTGGACTCAAATGCTCCATGTGTGTAATGGAGAATTTAACATTCAGTTCATTTGTGTAGTGAGAATAGATTAATCAGGAGTGCGTGCTATACTGCTGAGCACTATAAAATGTCCATAGATTATTTTTAAAAAAACCTAACTGCCATCATTCTCTTCACATGGGCTCTAAAAGCTCTTAAAAGCCTTCTCTGACTCTTTTGTATTCAGTCATCTGTCTTGCAAATTCATCTGCTTAGCGTGTGCTCCTGTAGTGCCAGAAAGGATTGTGATGTGAAGGCTCAAGCTGTAATTTCAAAGAATTAAAGAATAAGTACTACATTCTTTGAGGACTGAAGCTAAAAGTAGTTGGGTGACTTTGAGAGGAAAAAATGCTCATAAGGAAGGTGTAGAGAAACACAAAGATAAATTTGGTTTAAGCCAAATAAGAATCATAACAATATATATGGCCATGAAAATTATCAGAGGACTGGAACACCTCTCCTATGAAGAAAGGTTGAGTTGGCATTGTTCAGCCTGGAGAAGAGAAGACTCTGGGGAGATTGCTTTGTGGCTTTCCAGTATTATATAAAGGAGGCTTATGAGAAAAATGGACAAAGACCTTTTACTAGGGCCTGTAGTGACAGGCTGCTCTTAAACTGTAAGCCTTTCTAACCGAAAGAGAGTAGATTTAGATTAGACATAAGGAAGAATTTTTTTTTTGCAATATGGATGAGGAGACACTGGAACAGAGAAGCTGTACCCATGGTCAGGTTGGATGGGGCTTTGAGCAACCTGATCCATTGACAAGGGAAGTGAGAGCTAAATTTTTAAAGGTCCTTGCCAACACAAACCAGTTCGTGATTCCATGATTTCATGAAACTCTGAATGATAAAAATCTGCTAGATGAGCAGAAAGGACCAACAAGACTATGAACTGAATCATCAAAAAAGAGGAGTTCAACTCACAATCAAAAGCTATGTTAATAAGACAAGGCAGAAATGACACTTTGGTAGCTAACAGTTGGATAGATGGTAGCCTGAGAGTTGTTCTGTTTATAACAGAAGAAAATTGAATGAAAAATGTTTGTGATTATGTTGCTTCTGTGCTGCTGAAGACTACAAGCTTAGAATAGACACCTCTCCCTTTTGTGCAGTGAGGAACTCCACAATAAGGACTGTTTCTCACAGAGAACAATGAGTTACTAAATCAAGAAATGGAAGAGTTACAAAGTACAGTATAAATGAAAAAAAAATCCTAATAGCAGTAAGAAATTCCAAATGGAAGCAAAGTTTTTAAGGAACCAAATAAAATAGCATTTTCCTTTTAAATGCTACTCTGAAACCCGCAGTCTCTGCAGTCAGAAAAAACAACAAATATGCCTTATTTTCTAGAAGTTGCTGACTGCACTGCTATGTCCATGAAATACCCACTGATATCAGCATGATGTCTGGCTAAACCTAATACATTTTTTTTTAAGTACAGCTTGTAACAAATGAAGACTTTCAATGCAAAAAGTGGATTAATTATATAAAGAATAAGTATTCTGTGACAGAGGTCTCACAGTTGTAATGTATGTTTGAGTAATTAAAGGTATGTACTATTAGAAACCACATAGTCCACAAGAAATGCTGTTCTTAACCAAATATATTCTGTAGCATCTGAATAAATCACCAGGAGTATTTCTGTTTGGTTGTCTGAGCCTTTCTCCCAGGGAAGAAAGATATAAATGAGATTTCCATGGAACAGGTACATCACCTGTGACCCTGATCTTACCAAAGGTACAAGTAAATTAAATATATGCCTTTGCATGCTATTGATCATTTTTGAGAAGCTGATTCAGTCAAGAAAAATTCTTAATTTAATTAAATGTAAATAATATAAAAAAGACACCTACAAATCTCTTTTCTCAAGATGAAAAGAAAGATTGCCATTTATAAAAGGCAGTAACATACCTGAATGCTTATTACATGCTCAGCATGCAAGAACTCATATGAACAAAAAAATATGAAGTCTATTTAATACTCACTATTTGTACTCATTATTTTGCAGTCTCTCTTAGTGCTCTTAACAAGGCTACATCTCAAAAATTGAAAGTGAAATAAAAAGCTGTAGTTTTCAGGAGGGTTAAAGGAAATTAGTTAAAAACAATAGGAATACACTCGATAGAACAAGAAAATTTACAGCTTGACAAAACTGTATAGATATAAAAAGTGACATTTTCCAATACCCAGCAAAATAACACCAGATTCCTTAGAAGCTAAAGACATGATTATAGATAATTCCACTGAATTAAAAATATTCTCAGAATTGATAATGTCCACAGCAGTGTATTGGAATTTTAACTCCCATGTTATCCCATGGAACTGACTGGATTGATCTAGAGTACACAGTGTGATTCAATACTATTTCCCATAGTTAATCCAAATCATAAATCAGTTATTTGCTCCCAAGTAAAACATGCTTAAAATATCATCTTTCTGCACAGAAAATGGATTTCAATGTGGTCACATGGGCTTGCTTAGTTGTTTTTTACAGCTAATAAAAGCAATAGATATTTCCATATCGAGTTTTTGCTTGTCTTTTCATGTGAAGATTAATTTTAAAGCTGAGAGGACTTTAGCACACTATTCTGACTTGTTAAGACAGTACATACTTGTATTCTTTGGAAGTATTTAGTGTCATGAACAACAAAGATACAGACTATATCAGAAACATTCTTCAGTGTCATATTTAGATTCTTACTGAATGAAAAGTGAATGCTATTCCAGTCTGTAAGATTTAAACTTTGAGCTAAGATCATCTCCGCTTTCTGTTATCTACCAAGCTAGAGCTGCACCAAAGCAAGTGGGAAGAAATACTTTGCTGTTTACAATCCAGTATCTCAAATAACAACTTAAATTAACAAAAGCACCTGCCAGTGAAGTACATTAATTAGCACATCTTAGAAGGAGGTTGTTGCTTTTTTTGTCTTTGTCTTTACCTCTGTTTCACTTAGTGGTATCTCACCAAAACTTCAAATTTTTTGTTGATAATTCACAATTCGTGACCCTTGGTTTCTCAGCTAACATAATTAGTGTTCTAAAAAGAGAATTTACAAAAGCTGAGATATTAGTCATATAGCCAAACAAACTAGACATAGTTTAGACTGAGCAGAACTTTCTGGATCCCATTTGTCCTTCAAAGATGGATTGATACCTAGAAATGAAGTAGCTTATCTCAAAGAGTATATATGGCATGGAGAAAAAAGAGTCTAAGCTAAAATTGATGCCAATTTCCTAAGCTGGTGCAAGCCTAATATCATCTCCAGAGATGTCATTATCCTAAGCTTGGCTGTTCAGAGTTCACCATTAAACTTCAGGCTGCTGCTTGGATCTCCTCTAACATTTGGTTCTCATTGCATCTTCCTACAAAACCTGTCTTGCCAATACATCCAGAACTTCAAAATTCAATATTCAGAATCTCTGCTGGAAGATTTGTGTTTCTCACTTCTTGGGAACCCATCTCTCAAATTATTACGAATCACTCCTAATCTGCTTTTTTGAAAACTGCTCCTACACATCTAATCATTCATTGCTCATTGGTTTAGAATCAAGTATAGGCCAATAATTAGAAAGGTAGTCACTCATTTATTAGCTGAGTAACTTACTCAAAACATAACTTCTAAAAGGTGAATTGAAAAGATCCCATTCCCTCAGCTCCTATATTCTAAAAGCACACTAACATTTACTGTGGAGTATTTTCCAAGCAAATATTCTCAGAGGATTGAATAGGGAATGTCAACTTTGACATAATTCTTCAGTGTCCTAACCTTTCCATGTAAAGGTTCTTGGCTAGAGTTCATTAATTTGTTATAGGAATCAACTTCTTTAAATGAGATCCATAGACTTTAAATCCCCACTTGAACATATGTATTAAATGGCACATCAGTGAATGTGGGAAAGATTTTAATTTGACTAAACTTTAGACTTAAGCATCAGAAGTTTCAGCTGTGTACGTGCCACTTGATGCTTCAAATTAACACTTCTAGGAGAAAAAAACAGAAGAAACAGAAGTATTCTTCAATTTATTT